>JAIOJX010000004.1:88132622-88360122 GCA_022376925.1 Tragulus kanchil
CATTGCTTTGGAAGGATTTATGTCTTTTCTGCTCTGAAATTTAGGTAAACTGTGTACCTTAAACACAGTGTATAAAAGGAACAATGTAAGAAGGGATCCAGCATAAAATAATTGCACTAAAATCTTTTCAGTATAGAAAATGCCAAATCAAGCATAACAAGGAAGTTCCATTTTAGGTTACCTGCTTGGTGCCCTCGTAGTCTAAGGTTAAGGTAGCATCTCATATACATGTTTTGTTTTTTTCTTTTGCAGAAGGAGCTGAGTCTCCCCAGAAGAGGAAGTCTGTAAGTAGAATAATTTGTTTCCTTATTGATTCACTAGTGTTTGGGGATACAGTGTCTAATGTCATTATTCTTTCACTTGTTAGATTTTCAATGACAATCAGGAGATTAATGATAATCAACTGAATTAAGAAAAGATAAGGCTTTGCATTTATTTATAAATGTTAGATATTAATGATTTCAGTATAACTTGAAAAAAGTTACCAGGATTTGTTCCTGATGTGTATTGTAAGCCAATATGCATATTTATTCCTGGGAGAATCTTAAATTTTAAAATTCTATTATGTAATCAAGCCAACATATTATTTGTTCTGCAGATAGTTTAAGTTGATCTGACTAAAGAATTTGTGCTTTTCTACATGAGCTAGGCTTCCATGATTGTTCTTTATACTGTAAATTTTGTGCAGAGTAAATGATATATTTTTACCTTTAAATTGATTAAGACTTTGCATTGGCTAATCTTTCTGTTAAGTCTATATCTTACTGAGCTGACTCATGTAATGCTCTTATATTAGAATAGTAAATTTGTGAACACTGATTCGAATTCTTTATTGTGTGTTTCAAACCTTAATTTTTAAGGCTAATAGTATATTTGCACAAATCATAGGTTTTTTGCATTAGCAAATTGTGGAATGAAATTAATTACCTTTAATAATCCATTAGAGTTGATTTACTCTCACCTAGTACTGTGTAAAGGATGGTCTAAAAATATTTGGATTTGGTATCTGATTTATGTTGAATTTAGGTGGAATGTCTTTTTACTAAAAAGGGTCACATAGCTCAACTCAGTGTTTGACTGTCATTGCTTTGGAAGGATTTATGTCTTTTCTGCTCTGGAATTTAGGTAAACTGTGTACCTTAAACACAGTGTATAAAAGGAACAATGTAAGAAGGGATCCAGCATAAAATAATTGCACTAAAATCTTTTCAGTATAGAAAATGCCAAATCAAGCATAACAAGGAAGTTCCATTTTAGGTTACCTGCTTGGTGCCCTCGTAGTCTAAGGTTAAGGTAGCATCTCATATACATGTTTTGTTTTTTTCTTTTGCAGAAGGAGCTGAGTCTCCCCAGAAGAGGAAGTCTGTAAGTAGAATAATTTGTTTCCTTATTGATTCACTAGTGTTTGGGGATACAGTGTCTAATGTCATTATTCTTTCACTTGTTAGATTTTCAATGACAATCAGGAGATTAATGATAATCAACTGAATTAAGAAAAGATAAGGCTTTGCATTTATAAATGTTAGATATTAATGATTTCAATATAACTTGAAAAAAGTTACCAGGATTTGTTCCTGATGTGTATTGTAAGCTAATATGCATATTTATTCCTGGGAGAATCTTAAATTTTAAAATTCTATTATGTAATCAAGCCAACATATTATTTGTTCTGCAGATAGTTTAAGTTGATCTGACTAAAGAATTTGTGCTTTTCTACATGAGCTAGGCTTCCATGATTGTTCTTTATACTGTAAATTTTGTGCAGAGTAAATGATGTATTTTTACCTTTAAATTGATTAAGACTTTGCATTGGCTAATCTTTCTGTTAAGTCTATATCTTACTGAGCTGACTCATGTAATGCTCTTATATTAGAATAGTAAATTTGTGAACACTGATTCGAATTCTTTATTGTGTGTTTCAAACCTTAATTTTTAAGGCTAATAGTATATTTGCACAAATCATAGGTTTTTTGCATTAGCAAATTGTGGAATGAAATTAATTGCCTTTAATAATCCATTAAGGTTGATTTACTCTCACCTAGTACTGTGTAAAGGATGGTCTAAAAATATTTGGATTTGGTATCTGATTTATGTTGAATTTAGTGGATTGGGCAATGTCTTTTCTAAGAAAAATAAATACAATGTTTAAGATAAATTTATGCATGTCCCAACTTGGAGAATTGGAAACGTATGTGGTAACTGTTCAAAGAATTCATTGTTTTGACTAAATTTTGGTAAATTTCAGTCCTTGTATTTAGAACCCAAAACTACATCAGCTATGAACATTTCATTACTATCCATTTTGGTCTCTACTTTTTTAGCTGCTGGGGAATACCAGACCATTATTCTTGGAAATTGTGCCTAAATAAATTTTCACTAGGTACCATCTTAACATCTCTGGACACTACAGGTTAATGGGTTAATAGTTTATTGTAGAAAGTATCCTTAGATTCAAAAACCTCCTTTCTTCTGCATAATGATTAGGACTCTTTTGCCTAGACTTGTAAAAGTTCAAACTTTTTGATATTTTCCATTATGATGAAAAATAAGAAACAAGAAAAAAAAACAATATCTACATAAAGTATCTTAATAGATGAAAATCTCTTTTTCCTCGTAATTTGTCTTTAATGCTTATAATATCTTGGGCTTGTCTTTTATAGTTTATTTTAAAACTTTACAAGTTTATTCTGATCTTCCTTTTAGCCTTTTTAGAAATGATGCTTTAATTTTTTCTGTGTAAGTTATTATATTTCTGATAAATTATTATGATAATGTTAGCAAAGTAGATTCTTCATACCTATTAAAGGGCCATATCTCCTTGTTTACTTGTATAAGTGTCAATCTTTTCTTAGGGGTTTTGTTTTTTTTAATTTTGCAAATGATATATTTTTACCTTTAAATTGATTAAGACTTTGCATTGGCTAATCTTTCTGTTAAGTCTATATCTTACTGAGCTGACTCATGTAATGCTCTTATATTAGAATAGCAAATTTGTGAACACTGATTCAGTTTCTTTATTGTGTGTTTCAAACCTTAATTTTTAAGGCTAATAGTATATTTGCACAAATCATAGGTTTTTTGCATTAGCAAATTGTGGAATGAAATTAATTACCTTTAATAATCCATTAGAGTTGATTTACTCTCACCTAGTACTGTGTAAAGGATGGTCTAAAAATATTTGGATTTGGTATCTGATTTATGTTGAATTTAGTGGATTGGGCAATGTCTTTTCTAAGAAAAATAAATACAATGTTTAAGATAAATTTATGCATGTCCCAACTTGGAGAATTGGAAACGTATGTGGTAACTGTTCAAAGAATTCATTGTTTTGACTAAATTTTGGTAAATTTCAGTCCTTGTATTTAGAACCCAAAACTACATCAGCTATGAACATTTCATTACTATCCATTTTGGTCTCTACTTTTTTAGCTGCTGGGGAATACCAGACCATTATTCTTGAAAATTGTGCCTAAATAAAGTTTTCACTAGCTACCATCTTAACATCTCTGGACACTACAGGTTAATGGGTTAATAGTTTATTGTAGAAAGTATCCTTAGACTCAAAAACCTCCTTTCTTCTGCATAATGATTAGGACTCTTTTGCCTAGACTTGTAAAAGTTCAAACTTTTTGATATTTTCCATTATGATGAAAAATAAGAAACAAGAAAAAAAAAACAATATCTACATAAAGTATCTTAATAGATGAAAATCTCTTTTTCCTCGTAATTTGTCTTTAATGCTTATAATATCTTGGGCTTGTCTTTTATAGTTTATTTTAAAACTTTACAAGTTTATTCTGATCTTCCTTTTAGCCTTTTTATAAATGGTGCTTTAATTTTTTTCTGTTTAAGTTATTATATTTCTGATAAATTATTATGATAATGTTAGTTAGCAAAGTAGATTCTTCATACCTATTAAAGGGCCATATCTCCTTGTTCACTTGTATAAGTGCCAATTCTTATTATGCTAGCTGATAGCCATGAGTTGATGAGGGAAATACATGATAAGGAAAATATTTAAATTTTTCTACTTGAGGACTGGAATCTTTAATGAAAAAAAGAGGATGATACCATCAGTTTGTTTAGAGTACATGTTTTGAATACTTAGTAAGAGAAAGATAGAATCACATATTTCAGTTAACAAATTCCCTTCTAATAAAAATCAGCTGATCTATTGTTCAAATGATGTGAGTAGAGCATCATGTGTATGTCAACATACATGTACCTTTTTAAAGTGAATTTTGAAAAAAATGTATCATTGCAAGTAAAGAAAACAAGAAATAAATATGCTATTTTAAATTTTCTATTGAATACAAGTATTCCTCAGAGAATTAATGACTTATGACTTAGATGTGTTGGGTTGAAATGCTAATCTGAGTTTTCAGTGACCACAGTACAGAATGCCAGTCATTACTCTCCTCAGGCAGGTTCTTTTATGACTTTGGAAAAAAAGAAAATGCTTATAAAATACATGCTCAAATGATTTTAATACAAATCTAACGAAGAAGAGCACACGTATATATTTATTAGGTATTTGTGCTGGTCCATATCATGATACCCGATCATTAAACCTGTTAGCATTTTTCAGTTTATTTACTGCACAAATGCTTTCCAGTCTTTTATTACCTTCTCCCAGAAATACTGAGGATTTGGTCCTGCTCTTCTGTTGAGCTGTCTTTCCATGTCAACAGCAAGCAGGTATGCAGTGTGATACATTCCTCATTATCTGTGCTACCTGGCTAAGTGATTGACCTTTTCAGAGGGTATGTACCTTCAGAAAAGCTGTACTTTTGGAGGAAGACACCTGATTTTGTTATATCTTCAACTTCTAATTTGTGTGTCTTGAAGGATAATACTTTAAAAACGTATTTTTATCATTCATACACATAGATTTATCAGTTTTTAAAAAAAGTTTAGTATTGTTTTAAGCAAGCTTATAGATAACATTTGTCTGAAATCAAGTAATAAAAGCATGTATGTTATACAAAACAAATAGATATTATATAAAAGCTAAAGCTTTTACAAATAAAAGAACACAGAATGTAGGCTTTCTTTATATTAGTAATTGAAAAGGATTAAAAAACAAACTATATTCTGTCTAGAAAAAAAAGGAATCCAGTTCCCCATTCATGATCATTTTCTCAAGGACTAATTTGAAGTCAGTATTTCATATGTGTTTTAAAAATTTACAAAGACAATGATTGTGACTTTTCTTCTCTATAATGGTATGAAAATCAACAGACAAGCGAAGTCAAGGGAATTTATTTCTAGACCTGATGCTACTAAATAACCAGGTGATGCCAGATCAGTTTTCCAAAGGTTCTCCCAGCCTTTTACCAACTCCAAGACCCCAAATCCCATCTGTATTCCAGCTCCCTTATGGGTAGATTTTAGTCAGTTCTTTGCCTTACAAAGAGTAACCATTTTCCCAGATGCTTCCAGAATGTTCTTTCTCTTTGCCCTTGGAACAAAGGTCTCTATACTGTCTGCTCCCCTTCCTCTTAGCTACCTGTCAAAAGCTAAATATCCTACCATGATATACTCATACAGTGAAATACTATACAGTAGGTAGGATGACTGAACTAGAGAAGATATATCAATAAGTACAATTATTTTTAAAAAATGCTGAGCAAAAGCTAAAAGCAAATTCCAGATACAAAGTATTACTAGCATTTAGGCTGTAAAGTTTCCAATAATATAGTTTCAGATCTGCTAGGAGATTCATGTTCCTGTCCACAAAGAAGACAGGCATCTTAAACACACTTACTACAGTGCCAGACATCCATTAGTTGGATCTGAAAGAACTGAAGTTCATTCAGTTGGATTTTAAATGTATATTCTCTTTGAGGGGTCTCAATGAAATGAACATACCTTTGGGGAGGGTGCCCCTGAGCTGCATATAGCACAGTAGATGAGTCATTAATGGGATGCTTCTGGTGGACTGGAGAGGTACAAAGTTAGATAGAGGAGCTGCTGTCAGGAACCGTTTTGCTACATGTACAAGTTTAAAAGTGTGAGAGAAAGGTCATAAACTTATTTCATGTCTTTCCTATGTTGTCTCTCTTGGGCCAGGGCTGGAGAGGATGTTTAGGTATGGGACAGGAGACCCAAGTGAGCAGCCGAGGGAGAGACTTGTTAGAGTGGTCAGGACAACAGAGGCAAAGGACCCTGAAGGCTATTGGATACTTCTGGGTGGAACTGGGCTTGTTGGACTTAAGAAGACAGCTTGTCTCCCTGTGGATAGGCTGAACTGGGTACACTGGATTAGGACACAGTAAGTCCCTTACATATGAATGAATTCTAGTCTGAAAGCATGTTCCTAAGTTCAACAAAGCCTAGGAACCTAACTAACACAATTAGCTATATAATACCACACTGTAATAGGTTTATAATAGTTTCCACCCAAATGGTACATGACAAACAAACACAAAAAAATAAATAAAACAGTTTTAATTTTACAGTACAATACCTTGAAAACTATACAGGGGCATGTTCGTATCTTTAAAAGTGAGCAGCTAAAAGGTTCATATGTGGGGGACTTGCCTTATTTCTTAGGTTGAAATTCCTCATTTTGAGACAAGATAGGAAGTGACCTTCTCTATAATTGGATAGGCTCAGGTTGATGTCATTGGCATATGTAGGTCCTTGTATTTTTTGTATTTCTGCCAGAACATACTACCTTGACGAGCTGTTTAGAAAAGTAGTCTAAGTAAAATGAGGTTATTTCTAGAATGTAAGGAGGGAGAATCACCTTGGTTTTACAACTGAGTCAAATTAGATTTATGAGATTTTCAGTAAGGTGAAGGCAACATTTTCTGAAAGAGGAAAAGGGCTTAATTCGAGTAAAATAAAGGGCATGTAAACTGTATTTGGATTAGTTTTAAAATAAATTTAGTTTTCCTCTTAGTACTTCTTTCCTCCCACCACCACAAATATTGAAGCAAAAATTCAAAATACCTTATTGTTGAAGCCAAATGGAAGTCCAGTGTCATTTTGAATGTTAGAAAACCCAGAAACAAAAGGAAGAAAAAATTGAGTGTTGCATCTGAATTAGCATTTAAAGTGGCGTGTTTATATAAAAAGAGAATGGTGTAATATATCCTGAGTAAAGAGAGGATTTCAGACTGTGAAAGAATGTCAATTGCATTTATGTATTCATCGAATGCCCGGTTTGGTATTTGGTATGTATTTGCAGCGTCCCTATCACGCCTGCATTCATCTTCTGTGAGGGGGGTGGGGAGGAGACCTGGGAGATAGAATGTAGGATTGATCTTCTCACCTCTGCAAATTATTAGGAAAACCTTAGTTTCGCTCCAGGAGAGGAAGAGTTGGGTCACTTAGGGAGGTGTATCAAAATACATATGCACATTTCCAAATACACTTGGGAGTGCACAGCAGACTCTGTGTGTTGGGCTCTGAGACTGAGGAAGCCTGGGACTTGTGAACTGTCAGCCCATTCTCAGGGTGAATCTGAAATGCCACTCTTGGCTGAGAACTGCCCTTATCAGGGAGCTGCAGGGTATGTGGAGTGTGGACTTGGCTTCTGTATGTCCAGAGGCATGAGGGTGAGTTCTCTATTTCATATTTGCTAGGAAGACTTTTTAGCAAGCATGTGTCCGACAGGAATTTGGAGACTTTTTCCTTTGTTTTCAGCAAATCTTGTAAAAGATGGCCCAGTGGCAGGCTGGTGCCTGGGCTTTCTCCCTAAAAGCCGCCTTCCTGGGTTTGCTCTTCTGTAGGCATTTCAGAGTCACCCTGCCTGGGTTCAGTCCTCCCTTTGCCATTTAACCAGCCTATGACCTTCAGAAGGTTGCGTCCTCTCTGTGTGTCTTTATTTCCTCATCTGTAAATGTATGTATACTATTCTATCCCGGAATTTTGAAGATTAAATTAATAAATATTTATAAAGTCTTTGCCTGACATGCAGTAACCTCTGTGTAAGTGTTTTGTTAAATAAGACATAAAGAGAATTAAGCCTCCTTTCCTGACCCTCCCATCACTTCTTTCTGTCCTGCATAGTTAAGCAAAAGACTGCCAAGTAAACTGAAGAAGTGCCTTTAAAGCCAGATCACTTGAGTCACACTTTTCAGGGGGTGACTTTGTATACCAATGCTTCCATCAACAGAGGGTATTAGAGAGGGTAGCCAGCCTGGTACCCTTTGGTAACTCTTTCCTTGTTGCCCTCCATGGTTAACCCTTCATATCAGGAGATTTCTAAGTGTGGGAGTTGTACAAACCCCAAATACATTCTGGCTCTGTAGCATCAAGCTGTGAGGGAATCCCCTATGCTCAGAGGCCCCTCTTCTCGAATAATCCATCAGTGGACACCTGCCCATCTGTCTCAACATGGCATACAGGTTACTTCTCCTAACTGTGTTTGAAGATAGATAGGTATCAAGGAAAATGAAGTGCAATATTATAGATGTGCATATGGAAAAATTTAATCATAGGATTTCAGAGCTGGAAGAAACCTTAACAGAAAACAGATTTTAAATACCATTGTTCGATAAGTGATGAACCAACACCTCAGAAGAAATGCTATTTGCGTTGAGATTGCTTCTTGACCATGAACTGTGGCCAGAATTTAGGGTTCTCGTCAACCCACCCAGGACTGGAAAGCAACATTTTCTTCTTTAGGAGAATATCTTTGCATTAAAAAAGAGATGATGAGGGCTTCCCTGGTGATCCAGTGGGTAGGGACACTGCCTTGCAGTGCAAGGGGCGCCGGTTTGATCCCTGGCCTGGGAAGACCCCACATGCCGCGGAGCAGCTGGACCGATGTGTCCAGTTACTGAACCGGAGCTCTGGAGCGCATGCGCCCAGAGCCGGTGCTCTGCGACAACAGAGGCCACCGCGATGGGAGGCCCACACGGGCCAGAGAACAAAGATGGATAAAAATAGATAAATGAAAGACCAATAGAAGTGGCCCGTCCTCCCCCACCCCAAAACATAAAGAGATGATGAGCAATGCTGCGAGTGCTTCTGTTCTATAAAGGTAGGAATTACAGCATCCTCAGCTGCAGCGCGGGGCACATAAAAGGTAGATTTGACAGAGTACAGTTGACTTCCCTGTGCTTGCCATGGTTTCTTTGAACATGTTGGAAAGCACAGCCTCCAATTCTTCGGAAGTATGTCTGCACATAGTTGATTCACTTTGTTGTACAACAGACACTAACACAAAATTGTAAAGCAGTTACGCTCCTATGAAAAGAAGAGAGTTTACACTTAAAACTGCAACCAAAAGTGAAACCTTAAGTCACACACCAGCACTACCAGGATACTGAGTTAACCCAGACTAGTGACGGGACTAGTGAAGACTTCACTGGTGGGGCGTGGCTTAGGCTTTCCTTCTCTTCTTTTCAGCAGTAGAAGCCCCAACATCAGAGACTTCTGGGAGTCATGTCTTTCATCTGAATATACATGCCTTGTGTTTGAACATACTTTTATATAAAGCTGTCTCTTCTGGGTTAAGGATGAGGACTTTTCCATGCTTCTGTGTTGGAACAGAAAATGTGCCTGCAGAACATGCCAGCAACCTGTACACCTCTCTTCCTAATGGTCTTCTGACTCTGCTTCACTGTTGACCTCGCCTAGGTAGCTTTTTATTCCTCCTATAAGGATATTGTATGTAGAGAGTTCTGCAAATACAATTGCATGAGAAGAAAGTTTTATTCAGTGTATTCTATGAATTTTATTGGCATGTGGAAATGGGCGTCTAGTCTGGAAGGGTACAATTTAATGTTTATTTTAGGCATAAAGAGTCCAACAATAATACATTTAAATAGGTCTAATGTATTGAGGGAAAGGATTTTTAAAGGTCTCTTTCCTAGAAGTACAGTCTTTCAAGAAATATTTGCCTACTTTGTGTATGCTTAGGGGAAAATGTTCTTCCTCTGTTAGAAAGTATTAATGTGGCCTAGGCATTGTGCTTTTTCTTGTGCAGAAAGAAATGATTTCTAATTTCTGGTAGGTCGTAGAGTTCAGTGAGATTAACCTTGTGGTGACTGACATTAGCCCTGGGTGCTGATCTCTTACTAAACCCTGATTTTCCAATGCTGATTCTACTGTTATTGGTGGTGGTGTAAGTGCTTTTAGTTAGGAAGAGGTTGTCTTTTGTGTTTATTTGTATTTTTCAAAAACTGAGGAGGTCATTTTCATGAAGTTGGCACCCTCTCACATCCTTGTGTTGCTGCTATGGGATAAATGGTGTTTGGTGCAGGGTCAGTGGGGGCTGTCCCCCTGGGCTGGCATCCGGTCTAGGGGAGGGCATTGTCTGTTCTTCCTAACACAAAATTGTAAAGCAGTTACGCTCCTATGAAAAGAAGAGAGTTTACACTTAAAACTGCAACCAAAAGTGAAACCTTAAGTCACACACCAGCACTACCAGGATACTGAGTTAACCCAGACTAGTGACGGGACTAGTGAAGGCTTCACTGGTGGGGCGTGGCTTAGGCTTTCCTTCTCTTCTTTTCAGCAGTAGAAGCCCCAACGTCAGAGACTTCTGGGAGTCATGTCTTTCATCTGAATATACATGCCTTGTGTTTGAACATACTTTTATATAAAGCTGTCTCTTCTGGGTTAAGGATGAGGACTTTTCCATGCTTCTGTGTTGGAACAGAAAATGTGCCTGCAGAACATGCCAGCAACCTGTACACCTCTCTTCCTAATGGTCTTCTGACTCTGCTTCACTGTTGACCTTGCCTAGGTAGCTTTTTATTCCTCCCATAAGGATATTGTATGTAGAGAGTTCTGCAAATATAATTGCATGAGAAGAAAGTTTTATTCAGTGTATTCTATGAATTTTATTGGCATGTGGAAATGGGCATCTAGTCTGGAAGGGTACAATTTAATGTTTATTTTAGGCAGAAAGAGTCCAACAATAATACATTTAAATAGGTCTAATGTATTGAGGGAAAGGATTTTTAAAGGTCCCTTTCCTAGAAGTACAGTCTTTCAAGAAATATTTGCCTACTTTGTGTATGCTTAGGGGAAAATGTTCTTCCTCTATTAGAAAGTATTAATGTGGCCTAGGCATTGTGCTTTTTCTTGTGCAGAAAGAAATGATTTCTAATTTCTGGTAGGTCGTAGAGTTCAGTGAGATTAACCTTGTGGTGACTGACATTAGCCCTGGGTGCTGATCTCTTACTAAACCCTGATTTTCCAATGCTGATTCTACTGTTATTGGTGGTGGTGTAAGTGCTTTTAGTTAGGAAGAGGTTGTCTTTTGTGTTTATTTGTATTTTTCAAAAACTGAGGAGGTCATTTTCATGAAGTTGGCACCCTTTCACATCCTTGTGTTGCTGCTATGGGATAAATGGTGTTTGGTGCAGGGTCAGTGGGGGCTGTCCCCCTGGGCTGGCATCCAGTCTAGGGGAGGGTGTTGTCTGTTCTTCCAGAGTCCCTTTGGCCTCTCACTGAGAGGATGTGCTCTGCGCAGGGCGCATGAGTGAGTTCACCGGGAGTTTGATATCTCAGGTTGTAAACCATAGTGTTTTGTATCTTAACAAATCAAGAATCAATTATCTGGGAGAATAAGCAGAAGGTTTTTAGGTCTAGGATACATTAGTTTAAATGCTAAAACCAGTCCTAGTGGATTAAAGAAGCCCTTGGAAGCTGTGGAGTATATTTTTAAAATGCACTTGACATCATATACTGAAATAAAATTAATAGATCAGTACATACTTTCATGTCTTAGGGGAACAACAGTGGCTTTTTTAGATGAGACTCTAAGGTATTACCAGTTTGTATGTACATGCATTTGATTCTGGTAGAATCATAGAGAAAAATACTGCCATCAAACATCTGTTAAAAGGCATGTTGCTTATCTATGAGAATACAGGTCCCTTAGCTGTATTCTTTTTTTTTTCGTTGGAAGATATTGGTTGGTCCACCTCCTTAAGACCACCGCAGAGGGTGGTGATGGTGCTGCTGACCTGGGGAGATACTTGAAAGGAGAAGTAAAGCAAATATAGCTCAGATTGCTACTACTCAAGGCTTTCCATAGTCTCTTCCATCCACGAATCTTTTATCTACTGTTTAACATCACTTTGACTGTATTATCTTAAGTACCAGGAATTGTAACTTCCACAGCAGAATTTAAAGCAACAAAATGAGGCAAAACAACTTCCTCTCTTGAAATCTCATGTCTCATGAACCAACCGATTTAGGCCGTCCAAAGAGTAGCTTCCTGTTGGTGGCTCAGGGCCACCTGAGTGTCTTACTGGTGAAGAATCCATTTGCCAAGCAAGAAATGTGGGTTCAGTAGCTGGCTCAGAAAGGTCCTCTGGAGAAGGAAATGGCAACCCGCTCCAGTATTCTTGTCTGGGAAATTCACTGGACAGAGGAGCCTGGTGGGCTGCTACAGTTCACGGGGTTGTAAAAGAGTTAGATATGACTTAGTGACTAAACAACAACAACAATATAACCTTACAAGGTCTAACAGTTAATGTTTTCTCCAACAACTCGCAGTGCTTCTTCCTCCCCTTAAAAAAAAAAAAAAAGGCTCATTGACTTTTAATTGACATATCATAAGTTATACTTAAAGTAGACAACCTCATAAATTGACATATACACACATACATGCCGACACACCTACAGAACCAACTCCACAGTCAAGGTGATGAAGGATCCATCTCCTCCAAATGTTTCTTCTTACAGAGTTGTGATTGCTCCCTCCCCATGCTCCACAGGCTTAATCAGACAGTTACTAAGATGTTCCCTCTCTAAAGATAAGTTTGAATTTCCTAAAATTTTAAATAAACGGAGCAATACTGTTTGTACTCTTTTGTGGTCTGGTTTCTTTCACTCAGTGTAATTATTTTGAGACTCAGTTCTTTTGTAGTATATTACTTTTTATTTCCAAGTAATATTCTGTTGATTGGTACACCATAGTTTGATTATCCACTTGTTGATAGACATTTGGTCATGTGTAGTTTGGGGCCATTATAAATGAAGCTACTATGCACGATGGGTAGATTTTCTCCTAGTGTGTGGTTTCAGTTGTTTTATGGCATCTATTAAAGAGTAAAGGTTTTAGTTTTGATGAAGTCAAATTTGTCAGTTTGTTCTTTAAGTTGTCACAGTTTGGGTATTGCATCTAAACCATCTTTGCTTATTTGTGGGTCAGAAAACATTTTCTCCTTCTTTTCCGATAAGATTTATAATTTTAGATGTTTACATCTGTGATCCATTTTGAGGTAGTTTTGTGTATAGGTGAAGCATGGAGCTAAGTTTCAGTTCTTACATACAGGTATCTCACTGTTCCAGCACTGTTTGTTTAGCAGACTGTTCTCTGTCCTTTCTCTGCTGAACTTTGTTGTTTTGTTGAAAATTGGCTATCTGTATAGGGATGTCTATCTACAGACTTTCTCTTCTGTTTCATGGCTTGTTTGTCTTATATCACTACCTCCACGGATTGGAATATTGTAGCTTTATAATAAGTTCAGATATCAGAAAGTCATCCAGCTGCATTCTTTTTTTTTTTTTTTTAATTGTTTGGGCTATTCTAAGTTCTTTAATTTTGGAATCAGTTTGTCATTTTCTACCCATAAAAATCTGTTGAGTTTTTTATTGGAATGCGTTAAACCTTTAGACCAATTTGAGAAACTATGAAAATTTTTCCAGGAGTTATAATACAGCTTTAGTCTTAGGGATGGATTAGGGAGAATAATGTGTCAGTTGATGCAATGTGGAGAGACAGAGATAGGATTTTCCCCCATGATAAACTGATGGTAGAGCTGGCTGACTTGGCTGGAGGCAGACCGAATGCAGGAACGAGTAACCACCAACGAGCAAACATCCCCTCAGGGAAGCCTCAGAGAAACAGGTGGGTGGGTGGTTCAGGGAGCAACTCAGGGAATGATTTCAAGCTGAAGTCAGAGGGGACCGGCTTCTTTTGTTCTGGAAAGAAGGCCTGCAGTGGAGAGCGCCGGCTCAGCATAGGCAGAGAACAGAGGAGCAAGAGTGTGGCCAGACAAGGTTCACATATTCATGTCTCGTAGAGGAGAGGCTGCAAGACCTGGAAAGATTGTGATTTAGGGGACACTTTACGAGGGATGGCATTTGTCATACAACAATGAAGGTCAACTGTACTTAGTTCTAAGTACAGTTGGTTCTCAGCTGGAGGTGATACAGTACCTAGAGACATTTTTGATTGTCACAATTACTACTCTTGTTTACTGGGCTTAGGGAGGGCAGGGTTGCTGCTCAACATTCTACAATGAACAGGAAAACAGCCCCCTACACACAACAAAGACTAACCCACCCAGTATGTTCATAGTGCTAGAGGTGGGGCCTACTAGTCTAGAGAGGAAGGACCAGAAAAGAGAATGGAGTAGATGATGGCTCTGATGTTTCATGTCTGTATTGTCTTGAGAAATACGTTCTCATGTGGTGGTCATGCTTAATTACCCTGCGTGCTCAGAAATTAGTCTCTGGAAATCTTTTTTGGCAATGTTTGTGGAAGATGCCTAAAGATGTTAATCAAATAAGGATAGTTTAACAAAAGTATGACTTGGTTACAAGTGAAGAAATGAGTTAATTTGCTTAGGAAGAACGTATTTGTTTAGACAGATGAGTTTATCAATTGGAATATTTTGTTTGCAAGTAATAGGAAAAACCTAACTGAAAGTGGCTGGAAAAAATAAAGAAAATTTACCAGCTAATGTAACTGTAAAGTCCAGGCTTCAGGACAATGGCGAATCAGGAGTTTCAGTGTTGGCGCAGGAACCCAGTTTCTCTTTCATCCCAGGGCCAGCTTCCTCATAGATGGCTTCCAGCAGTTTGCAGTTTCTTTTTTCTCATCTGTCCTCATCAGGAGTTAATTTTTTCTTCTCCTACCATTATGGGTTTCTCTTAATTAGGCCATTTTAAATTATGTATCCATCCTTAAATATGATAATATTTATAGTGTTACCCTCATTAGCTTAGACAGGTGTTGTACAGTATGGTAACCACTGGCCACATGTGGCTTTGAACTTAAAATGTAGCTAGTCCAGATTGAGATAGGAAAAAAAAGTGAAATGTTTAATAATTTGTGTGTTGATTTCATGGTGAAATAGTAATATTTTTGGATATGTTGGTTTAGAATATAAATACATTATTACAACTACTTTCACCTGTGTAAATTTGTTTTTAATGTAGCTACTAGAAATTTTTAAGTTGTGTGAGTGGCTTTAAAGTGTATTTCTGGTGGGAAGAACTGGATAAGGACCATTCAACAGTCCTGTGAATAGAGAGTGGAGTCAACTCCATCCAACCTATGTGGCTGGATACACATATGGGAGAGAGATGAAATGCATAGTGGGCAAGCAATCAGAAACGAACACTGCCATGACTGACATGCACAGAAAAGGGAGTATTTGTTGAAATGCTACTGTTTTACTGCAGGTGAATGTTTGAAAATGCTTCTAACTTACCATCCCTAATAAAAGTTAATACTTTTTCATAAATATGTTTTTGAAAGTTCTAGAATTAACTCAAAGCTCATAGTAACTAATGAAAAGCACAGAGATACACTATGAGGAAGTAGATAATCCCCATCCCTCCCATCCTTCCATCAGTTCTAACCCTGGTTGGCCACTGCTAGCCTGGGCTGTGTTCTTCCATTCCTTAGTGCATGTGTGTGTGAGTGCCTGCATGTCCATTGTTTTGTTGTAGTTGTTGCTGTTGTCATAATGAAATTGTAGCTTTACAGTGTGCTTTTCTCACATTATCCACCTCCCAAGTCACTATCTACAGATGTGCCCTGTTCTTTTGAATAATACCTAATATATTACAGAAATTCCACATTTCACTTAAGCATTTCCTCATTAATGGCCATTCATTGTATTCCCAGTCGCCTTCTCCTCCTGTGCCCCACAACCAACAATGCTGCAATAAACATCTTTGTACCTGTGTCCTTACGTACTGGTCCTCTTTTTTTCCCTATAGGATAGATTCCCAGAAGTGGAATTGCTTGGTCAAACGGTATGTGTATTTTTAATTTTCATAGATATTTCTAGATTCTTTTCCCCAAAGAAATAGCAAATCACGTTTTCACGTAAGAATGCCCATTTCCTACATTCTCACCAGCATTGAATGCCACTGTTTCTTTTAATTCTTGCCAATCTTATTACCTCTGATCATTAATTTACATTTCTTCACTGACTACCACTGATGTTGAATACATTTTCATATGTTTACTCTCCGTTTGAATTTCTCTTGTCTTCATTACTGTTCATTTCCACTGCCCATTTGTCTGCTTGGTAGTGCTTTTCTGTCACAGTTTCTGGGAGCTATATATTGTGTCTTAGAAATGTTAATCCAGTGTTATATATGTGCAAATACAGTTTTATGGTTCTTGTCTATGTGAATGATGTCTTTTACCGAAAGAAGATTGTTACTTATCATTTAATCCAATGTGTCTGTCGTTTTATTTATTGCTTCTGAGTTATCTGTTTTACTCAGGAAAGTATTACCCATCCCATGGCCATACAAAGATTTTTATAAGTATTCTTCTTTTTTTGTTTTAAAGATTTATTTATTTATTTTAGGGCAGGGGCACATTGGGGAGGGAGGTGGGTAGGCGGGCCACTTCTATTGGTCTTTCATTTATCAATTTTCATCCGTCTTTGTTCTCTGGCCCGTGTGGGCCTCCCATCGCTGTGGCCTCTGTCGTCGCAGAGCGCCGGCTCTGGGCGCATGCACCCCAGAGCTCAGGCTCTGTAATTGGACACATCAGTCCAGCCGCTCTGCGGCACGTGGGATCTTCCCAGACCAGGGATCGAAGAAGTGCCCCTTGCACTGCAAGGCAGTGTCCTTACTCACTGGACCACCAGGGGAAGCCCAGTATTCTTCATTTTAAAAAACATTCAAAGCTTACTCCAGTTTTAGATTTTGTACATGGTATGAGGTAGGATTTTACGTTTCTTTTTTTCTCCCCCCGCCAGATGAATAAACAATTACTTAAGTAGTAATTCCTATAAGAAATTTTATTTTTCATGGAGTGGAAATGTCACCCTTGTCATTCATAAAGATGCCACACACATTTGTATCAATTTCTGGCCTCTCTGTTCTGATCCCTGTCTGTCTCCTCCTGTGACAACACCATTTTGTTTTGAATGCAGTGGCTTTCTAGTGAGTTGTGATGTCTGGTAAGTTCTGCATCACTGGTCTGTTTTCAAACTTGTCATGGTCGGCTTTAGTCATTTATTTTTTGTTTCATATTGATCTGGCTAAATTAAATTTTAAAACTTGATGGTGAGGAGTTTTAAGTGTTTAGAATGTAATATATAACATATCAAACAAAAAATTATTTTGGGAATCTCTTTATTTGATGGTACTAATTGGAAAATATTTACTGATAACTTAAAGCGTTTTCTGTGAATTTCAAGTCTTTAAATGTGACTTGACTTTTTTCTTATGATAATTACACTAGATGCAAAAATGGTGATGCAGGTAGGACGTATTTTAATATGTTTAAAAATAAGATTATAATAAAGCTAAAGTGACCTTATAAATAATTTATATCTCTGTTTATATAGCTAACTAGATGTTATATCCATGTCTGGGTTGGTTGAGAGGTGCATAAATATGCCAATATGAGCAATGAACTGTAACTAAAATTCACAATAAGCTATGTGTTTTACAATCTTTTATGATTTGGTTTTTCTAAAATTTAAACAGTTAGTTATGAAATTGTCACATTTGAAATTTGGGATAAAGTTGTTTAATATTTTATGTCTTTAGACAATTCTTACGTTAAGTTTTTATTAATAAGATACTTTGTTCACTGACATTCTTAATAGCTTTTTGGGAAGCTTTAGTTATAGTATTAAGGTAATAAATACCTTTATGGGCTTCCCCTGGTGGTCCAGTGGTAAGGACACTGCCTTGCAGTTCAAGGGGCGCCGGTTCGATCCCTGGCCTGGGAAGATCCCACATGCCGCGGAGCGGCTGGACTGATGTGTCCAATTACTGAGCTGGAGCTCTGGAGCTCTGGAGCGCATGCGCCCAGAGCCGGCTCTCTGCAACGACAGACGCCACCACGATGGGAAGCCCATGGGAGTCAAAGAACAAAGACGGATGAAAATGGAGAAATGGAAGACCAATAGAAGTGGCCTGCCCGTCCCTCCCTCCCCAACCCGAGACCACCGCCCAAAAAAATAAATAAATAAATACCTTTACATTTCTCTAAAGGTATCTGAAATATTGGAGATAAACTCTAAAGCTGCCTGTGATTTAAAATAATGGTTATGTTGTCTTACAAATGAACACATATGTGTATATACATGAGATCTGTATTTTGCTTATGAAAGTAAAGAAATATCCCCGTGTAGGTTCTGCCCATGTTTACTTGGTTAATTAGAAAAAAAGGCATTAGTTTGTTCTATAGCCAAAAAGGAAATGGTGAAATAATGCATTGTGATTATTATTGGGTGATACAAACACTTGAAAAAATATAATTGTGTTTTTAAAAATGAGATTCTTAGTACTTTCAGTGATAATATAATTCAAATAAATGGTTTGGTATGGCAATTTTTTTACATGTATATAAATTTTAAAGATGATAATTTTAAAGAAGAGGAAACTCAATTGTTGACATCAAGACCAGAAAGAAAAGTTCACTTTATATGCAAAAACTGTTTATATAGCTAACTAGATGTTATATCCATGTCTGGGTTGGTTGAGAGGTGCATAAATATGCCAATATGAGCAATGAACTGTAACTAAAATTCACAATAAGCTATGTGTTTTACAATCTTTTATGATTTGGTTTTTCTAAAATTTAAACAGTTAGTTATGAAATTGTCACATTTGAAATTTGGGATAAAGTTGTTTAATATTTTATGTCTTTAGACAATTCTTACGTTAAGTTTTTATTAATAAGATACTTTGTTCACTGACATTCTTAATAGCTTTTTGGGAAGCTTTAGTTATAGTATTAAGGTAATAAATACCTTTATGGGCTTCCCCTGGTGGTCCAGTGGTAAGGACGCTGCCTTGCAGTTCAAGGGGCGCCGGTTCGATCCCTGGCCTGGGAAGATCCCACATGCCGCGGAGCGGCTGGACTGATGTGTCCAATTACTGAGCTGGAGCTCTGGAGCTCTGGAGCGCATGCGCCCAGAGCCGGCTCTCTGCAACGACAGACGCCACCACGATGGGAAGCCCATGGGAGTCAAAGAACAAAGACGGATGAAAATGGAGAAATGGAAGACCAATAGAAGTGGCCTGCCCGCTCCCCTCCCTCCCCAACCCGAGACCACCGCCCAAAAAAATAAATAAATAAATACCTTTACATTTCTCTAAAGGTATCTGAAATATTGGAGATAAACTCTAAAGCTGCCTGTGATTTAAAATAATGGTTATGTTGTCTTACAAATGAACACATATGTGTATATACATGAGATCTGTATTTTGCTTATGAAAGTAAAGAAATATCCCCGTGTAGGTTCTGCCCATGTTTACTTGGTTAATTAGAAAAAAAGGCATTAGTTTGTTCTATAGCCAAAAAGGAAATGGTGAAATAATGCATTGTGATTATTATTGGGTGATACAAACACTTGAAAAAATATAATTGTGTTTTTAAAAATGAGATTCTTAGTACTTTCAGTGATAATATAATTCAAATAAATGGTTTGGTATGGCAATTTTTTTACATGTATATAAATTTTAAAGATGATAATTTTAAAGAAGAGGAAACTCAATTGTTGACATCAAGACCAGAAAAGGACTTCATAGAGTTCACTTTGAACCTTCTATATGAACTTACAGTTTTTACTAAGTCAAAACCAATAGAATCTTCCTGACTTGTTTTAAACTAAGTGATAAATAGTGACCGCCTGGCTTCCACACAGTTCAGTGAGTTCAGTTGTGCCGTCGTGTCTGATTCTTTGCGACCCAGGGACTGCAGCACGCCAGGCTTCCCTGTCCTTCACCGTCTCCTGGAGTTGGCTCAAACTCATGTCCATTGACTCTGTGATGCCATCCAACCATATTGTCCTCTGTCTTCCCCTTCTCCTTTTGCCTTCTGTTTTTCCATGCATCAGAGTCTTTTCCAATGAGTCGGCTCTTCCCATCAGGTGGCCAAAGTATTACAGCTTCAGCTTCAGCATCCTTCCAGTGAATATTCAGGACTGATTACGTTAGGATTGACTGGTTTGATCTCCTTGCTATCTAAGGGACTCTTGAGTCTTCTCAAGGACCACAATTTGAAAACATCAATTATTTGGTGCTCAGCCTTCTTTATGGCACCTAAGTTGTAATCATCATCATTTAATAGACAAAGATAATAACCATAAATATAAAAAGATACTTGTGCTATCAAACATTATATCACCTATATGTAGAATCTAAACAACAATACAAATGAACTTATTTACAAAACAGAAATAGACTCACAGACATAGAAAACAAAATTATAATTACCAAAGGGTAAAGCAGGAAAGACAAAGTAGGAGTGTGAGATTAGAAGATATGTACTACAATATATAAATTAACAAAGATTTACTGTATAACACAGGGAACTGTATTTGATATCTTGTATAACCTATCATGTAAAAGAATCTGAAAAAAATTATATATGTGTATATATGTACATGCACATATACACACACATATATGTATATGTGTGATACTGAATCACTGTTTCATACATCTGAAACCAACACAATATCATAAATCATCTTTGCTTCAATTTTGTAGAAATGATATAGAGTGAAATATAATTCATAAATTATCTTATGCTTAATAACTTTTAAAGAAGAGGAAACTCAATTGTTGACATCAAGACCAGAAAAGGACTTCATAGAGTTCACTTTGAACCTTCTATATGAACTTACAGTTTTTACTAAGTCAAAACCAATAGAATCTTCCTGACTTGTTTTAAACTAAGTGATAAATAGTGACCGCCTGGCTTCCACACAGTTCAGTGAGTTCAGTTGTGCCGTCGTGTCTGATTCTTTGCGACCCAGGGACTGCAGCACGCCAGGCTTCCCTGTCCTTCACCGTCTCCTGGAGTTGGCTCAAACTCATGTCCATTGACTCTGTGATGCCATCCAACCATATTGTCCTCTGTCTTCCCCTTCTCCTTTTGCCTTCTGTTTTTCCATGCATCAGAGTCTTTTCCAATGAGTCGGCTCTTCCCATCAGGTGGCCAAAGTATTACAGCTTCAGCTTCAGCATCCTTCCAGTGAATATTCAGGACTGATTACGTTAGGATTGACTGGTTTGATCTCCTTGCTATCTAAGGGACTCTTGAGTCTTCTCAAGGACCACAATTTGAAAACATCAATTATTTGGTGCTCAGCCTTCTTTATGGCACCTAAGTTGTAATCATCATCATTTAATAGACAAAGATAATAACCATAAATATAAAAAGATACTTGTGCTATCAAACATTATATCACCTATATGTAGAATCTAAACAACAATACAAATGAACTTATTTACAAAACAGAAATAGACTCACAGACATAGAAAACAAAATTATAATTACCAAAGGGTAAAGCAGGAAAGACAAAGTAGGAGTGTGAGATTAGAAGATATGTACTACAATATATAAATTAACAAAGATTTACTGTATAGCACAGGGAACTGTATTTGATATCTTGTATAACCTATCATGTAAAAGAATCTGAAAAAAATTATATATGTGTATATATGTACATGCACATATACACACACATATATGTATATGTGTGATACTGAATCACTGTTTCATACATCTGAAACCAACACAATATCATAAATCATCTTTGCTTCAATTTTTGTAGAAATGATATAGAGTATAGTTTAAATATAATTCTGCATATGTGTAAATTCTGTATTGCTAAAGTTATTTGTAAGTATACGTAGGCTATCCTAGGAACTTAAAATCACAGTAAATAAGCAATGAAAAAGGATATCATAAGACTAATAATAAGGGAATGTTTCTTTTATAATATACCAAGTATTTAAGACTTTAATTTGCTCTAGGGCTATCCAAGTTTAGACTCTGGAAGACAGGATTGTTTAAACTAGGAAGGAGAGCCTCTCTTTTTATGTAGAGCAAATAAATGAAACCATTTGTGCCTGGGGGCTGGAGTGGCTGGAGTGGAGTCCATGGACAAGAAGCAGAGCTTATGTTTGAAGCTAGGAGAACTCTAATTGCTAGAAGTGTGGCATCACAGACAAAAAAGAGAGACACTGTGATTTAGAGGATGCAGTGTGATAGACTGGGAAGATATGAACCTTAGAATAATTTAAAAAGGGCTCCCAGAACTCAAGGAATAAGGAAAGAAATGGCCCCAAATTGCAACCTTGGGTAAAAATGATCATATACATTAATTTAAATGAGTCAACTAAGGTTATATTCAGCTTCTCTGCCTTACATGAAGATAAGCAAGTGGTATTACTGTGTTGACCAAAAAACAATGATGTACCTCCAAAAATATTCCAGGTATTATGTTCCAAGCAATCTTCTGTAGGGCCAGTACCCTCCTTAATTCACAGATATTCTTAATCTAGGTTAAACTGAAATAAGAAAAGAAAAACAACTTTATGTGACATTGTACTTTTAAAAGATGAAAAAATCTTACAACTAAAAATTTAAACTGAATTAAGGTAAATATTTTTCTCACATTAGCTATCAATTTAAGACTTGTAAAGGTTGCCTACAAATGACCACAGTAAAATATAACTTCACTTAACACTTCTAATTTAATACTGTTCTCTTGTTTGTGTCAAAATTACCTTCATTAAATACTACCTTCAAAACAGTTTTAGATATGTACATGCACATATACACACACATATATGTATATGTGTGATACTGAATCACTGTTTCATACATCTGAAACCAACACAATATCATAAATCATCTTTGCTTCAATTTTTGTAGAAATGATATAGAGTATAGTTTAAATATAATTCTGCATATGTGTAAATTCTGTATTGCTAAAGTTATTTGTAAGTATACGTAGGCTATCCTAGGAACTTAAAATCACAGTAAATAAGCAATGAAAAAGGATATCATAAGACTAATAATAAGGGAATGTTTCTTTTATAATATACCAAGTATTTAAGACTTTAATTTGCTCTAGGGCTATCCAAGTTTAGACTCTGGAAGACAGGATTGTTTAAACTAGGAAGGAGAGCCTCTCTTTTTATGTAGAGCAAATAAATGAAACCATTTGTGCCTGGGGGCTGGAGTGGCTGGAGTGGAGTCCATGGACAAGAAGCAGAGCTTATGTTTGAAGCTAGGAGAACTCTAATTGCTAGAAGTGTGGCATCACAGACAAAAAAGAGAGACACTGTGATTTAGAGGATGCAGTGTGATAGACTGGGAAGATATGAACCTTAGAATAATTTAAAAAGGGCTCCCAGAACTCAAGGAATAAGGAAAGAAATGGCCCCAAATTGCAACCTTGGGTAAAAATGATCATATACATTAATTTAAATGAGTCAACTAAGGTTATATTCAGCTTCTCTGCCTTACATGAAGATAAGCAAGTGGTATTACTGTGTTGGCCAAAAAACAATGATGTACCTCCAAAAATATTCCAGGTATTATGTTCCAAGCAATCTTCTGTAGGGCCAGTACCCTCCTTAATTCACAGATGTTCTTAATCTAGGTTAAACTGAAATAAGAAAAGAAAAACAACTTTATGTGACATTGTACTTTTAAAAGATGAAAAAATCTTACAACTAAAAATTTAAACTGAATTAAGGTAAATATTTTTCTCACATTAGCTATCAATTTAAGACTTGTAAAGGTTGCCTACAAATGACCACAGTAAAATATAACTTCACTTAACACTTCTAATTTAATACTGTTCTCTTGTTTGTGTCAAAATTACCTTCATTAAATGCTACCTTCATATGATTGGTACTGTCTTAAGTTGTCTTGAAATAAAACACCAGTTTCCCATCTTTTTTGTGCCTTAATCCACTGTTAGAATATGTTAAGTTTCATGCACATAGGAGAAAGAACAAAAAACTGACACAGAAAATCCAATGCAAGTATGAGACTTCTGTATTGCTTCACTTTGAACGGGTCTATTGGAAGTCTAAGTGCATTATTATCAAAGAAGATAAGATTCCTTTGGAGTGAAGGCCCAACCCTGTTCCTGGATTCCTTGCAGAAATTATGAATCAACTGTGATTGTGACCTAAGCACTTGTCCTTTCTGCTGCCAGGTCTTCAGCCCATTAAAAAAATGTGTTGAGACTGCTCCATCAATGAACCTTATACTGTGTGCCTTAAAAAGGAATAACCACCTCTTTCGAGAAGCCTGTTGTGAGCTGGTTTATTTATTGTGAACCTCCAGCTGCATTTAACTTCCAGGTTAGTTATGTCAGAAGGTGACTTTTTAAAATGGCACATTAAACTTGGGGGCTAGTTATTAGACCTCATAGTATTTTTATACATCTAAACATCGATGCATCAATCTTCTTGAGTTTTGTAATTTCGGCTAACATTCAAATTCTGATGAATGAAAGAACTCTTTGCAAAAAAAAGAAAAATGCCCATTAGTTCCTTCTCCTACTATTGAATTTGTTAAAAAGCCTGCTCACTATCTCTTAGCAAAGGGTAGGACTATTGAAATATATGAATAGGAAACTTCAAAAGTGAACCTGTCAAAGCGGTAAAAACAATGATGTACCTCAACTAAGGTTATATTCAGCTTCCCCCAGGTATTTTTGTTCCAAGCCCAATTCTTTTCCTTTGTAGGGCCAGTACCCTCCTTAATTCACAGATGTTCTTAATCTAGGTTAAACTGAAATAAGAAAAGAAAAACAACTTTATGTGACATTGTACTTTTAAAAGATGAAAAAATCTTACAACTAAAAATTTAAACTGAATTAAGGTAAATATTTTTCTCACATTAGCTATCAATTTAAGACTTGTAAAGGTTGCCTACAAATGACCACAGTAAAATATAACTTCACTTAACACTTCTAATTTAATACTGTTCTCTTGTTTGTGTCAAAATTACCTTCATTAAATGCTACCTTCATATGATTGGTACTGTCTTAAGTTGTCTTGAAATAAAACACCAGTTTCCCATCTTTTTTGTGCCTTAATCCACTGTTAGAATATGTTAAGTTTCATGCACATAGGAGAAAGAACAAAAAACTGACACAGAAAATCCAATGCAAGTATGAGACTTCTGTATTGCTTCACTTTGAACGGGTCTATTGGAAGTCTAAGTGCATTATTATCAAAGAAGATAAGATTCCTTTGGAGTGAAGGCCCAACCCTGTTCCTGGATTCCTTGCAGAAATTATGAATCAACTGTGATTGTGACCTAAGCACTTGTCCTTTCTGCTGCCAGGTCTTCAGCCCATTAAAAAAATGTGTTGAGACTGCTCCATCAATGAACCTTATACTGTGTGCCTTAAAAAGGAATAACCACCTCTTTCGAGAAGCCTGTTGTGAGCTGGTTTATTTATTGTGAACCTCCAGCTGCATTTAACTTCCAGGTTAGTTATGTCAGAAGGTGACTTTTTAAAATGGCACATTAAACTTGGGGGCTAGTTATTAGACCTCATAGTATTTTTATACATCTAAACATCGATGCATCAATCTTCTTGAGTTTTGTAATTTCGGCTAACATTCAAATTCTGATGAATGAAAGAACTCTTTGCAAAAAAAAGAAAAATGCCCATTAGTTCCTTCTCCTACTATTGAATTTGTTAAAAAGCCTGCTCACTATCTCTTAGCAAAGGGTAGGACTATTGAAATATATGAATAGGAAACTTCAAAAGTGAACCTGTCAAAGCGGTAGAAAGTAAAGATATTTTAAATATAATTGCCATTGTATTCAGTAGTGAGTAAAAAAGTCAAAGCATTTCTCCTTAATGCCACACTGAGGTGTGGAACATTTTGTGAGAAAGAGTAGAATATTCACAGGAAGGAGGGCACCTCAGCATTCCCCAATTTAGGATGGCTCATGTCCCCCAGCCACCCATTTATCTGACCAGGTTCCCAGTAGCTCTGTTGAGGCCCCTTCATTTTCATCTTCTTAGGCACCCCACCATGTACCATGAGATCACATTTATAGGGACACTGTGACTGAACAAACACTTTCTTTTATATGGTGCTTTCAGAAGAATCCTTTTATGTCCTAGATGGCTAGGCTCCTTGGATGTCTGAACAATGAAGAATTGGAGCAAGAAATTTCTACACCAGACCCTGGGAGCTTAACACACTTTGAAGTGGATTTCTCCCCTTTGTGGGACCATAGTCAAAAGTGGGGTTTTTATGATTCTTGCATTGATGTCTGCAAAGCCAGATGGCTTTGTAAAATGAGCCCCAAAGCAGTATAACTGATTAAAAGAAATGCCAGGTAGTTGAAGACTTTCCTACCCATTGTGAACCTGGTGGATAGAATTGTTTTCTTGGGGCCCATTAATATTGGGGAATCACACTCTCCATCTTTAGGGGTCAACCAGTGGCAACTGAGACGGGTTTTGGCAGCAGGAGCCTCAAAAATGAAGGCTGAGAAAAAAGATCTCTCTAGCCAAACACTGGGGAAATTCCCTCGAAAAGAAATAAAGCTGGCCACTGACAATAGTGGCAGATTTTATTTTCTTGGGCTCCAAAATCACTGCAGACAGTGACTGCAGCCATGAATTTAAAAGACACTTGCTCCTTGTAGGGAAAACTATGACAAATCCAGACAGTGTACTAAAAAGCAGAGACATCACTTTGCCAGTAAAGATCTGTATTGTCAAAGCTGTAGTTTTTCCAGTGGTCATGTATGGATGTGAGAGTGAACCATAAAATAAACTGAGCACCAAAAATTGATGTTTTCAAATTGTGCTGCTGGAGAACACTCTTGAGAGTCCCTTGGACAGCAAGGAGATCAAACCAGTCAGTCTTAAAGGAAGTCAACCCTGAATATTCACTGAAAGGACTGATGCTGAAGCCAGTTCTTTGGCTACCTGATGCAAAGAGCTGACTCTTTGGGAAAGTACCTTGTGCTGGGAAAAATCAAAGGCAGGAGGAGAGGAAGCTAATAGAGGATGAGGTGGTTGGATGGCATCATCGACTCAATGGGGATGAGTTTGAGCAAACTCTAGGAGATGGTGAAGGACAGGAAAGGCTGGTATGCTCCAATCCATGGGAGTAGGAGAGCAAGGCAGATTATTTTTTAAATGCTGTTCTATGACCAACACTGCAGGAAGAGTAGGACATGACTTAATGACAATAGCTACAAGAACTGAAGGGAGTAAGGACTTTGCAGGTTGTAGGTTCTTTCTGAGGTTCTCGTTCACACACTTCAGTTATCTTCAAATTCTTGGCTTCCTATGGTTGTGGCCTAGATCTGCATCTTCCTGAGACCCCCAAAACTTCCATTGCCTCACACCTAGGGGTAACTCTCATTCATTCATCTTCTCTGTAGAGTGTAAATGACTCTGTTAGGGATGCCCACGCTCTTGCTTTTGTTGTTGCCGATGTAGAAATCATTCAGCCCATGTTTGTAACCCAGAGCTCTGGCCTTAACCTAAGAACACAGTCATATATTTCAAGCTGCTTGGGGCAGGGGAAAAGGGAAGGGTACTGATGAAACTTGGCATTGCAGGTAGAGGAATTCATAGATGTAACAAATTGTTCTCTGGCTCCATAACCTACTATTCAATTACAGATGAATTTAAAAAAAACTACTTGGCTTTACTTGGGCTCCAAAATCACTGCAGACAGTGACTGCAGCCATGAATTTAAAAGACACTTGCTCCTTGTAGGGAAAACTATGACAAATCCAGACAGTGTACTAAAAAGCAGAGACATCACTTTGCCAGTAAAGATCTGTATTGTCAAAGCTGTAGTTTTTCCAGTGGTCATGTATGGATGTGAGAGTGAACCATAAAATAAACTGAGCACCAAAAATTGATGTTTTCAAATTGTGCTGCTGGAGAACACTCTTGAGAGTCCCTTGGACAGCAAGGAGATCAAACCAGTCAGTCTTAAAGGAAGTCAACCCTGAATATTCACTGAAAGGACTGATGCTGAAGCCAGTTCTTTGGCTACCTGATGCAAAGAGCTGACTCTTTGGGAAAGTACCTTGTGCTGGGAAAAATCAAAGGCAGGAGGAGAGGAAGCTAATAGAGGATGAGGTGGTTGGATGGCATCATCGACTCAATGGGGATGAGTTTGAGCAAACTCTAGGAGATGGTGAAGGACAGGAAAGGCTGGTATGCTCCAATCCATGGGAGTAGGAGAGCAAGGCAGATTATTTTTTAAATGCTGTTCTATGACCAACACTGCAGGAAGAGTAGGACATGACTTAATGACAGAATAGCTACAAGAACTGAAGGGAGTAAGGACTTTGCAGGTTGTAGGTTCTTTCTGAGGTTCTCGTTCACACACTTCAGTTATCTTCAAATTCTTGGCTTCCTATGGTTGTGGCCTAGATCTGCATCTTCCTGAGACCCCCAAAACTTCCATTGCCTCACACCTAGGGGTAACTCTCATTCATTCATCTTCTCTGTAGAGTGTAAATGACTCTGTTAGGGATGCCCACGCTCTTGCTTTTGTTGTTGCCGATGTAGAAATCATTCAGCCCATGTTTGTAACCCAGAGCTCTGGCCTTAACCTAAGAACACAGTCATATATTTCAAGCTGCTTGGGGCAGGGGAAAAGGGAAGGGTACTGATGAAACTTGGCATTGCAGGTAGAGGAATTCATAGATGTAACAAATTGTTCTCTGGCTCCATAACCTACTATTCAATTACTGGGAAATGGAATTTGGAAGAGAACAAGGAAAAGCTCATCGTAAGACAAGCTTTAAATCTCTGTCGTAAAAGAGGTAGCTGGCCATGGATTCAGTTCTGTTCCTATCATTGGGAAATACTTTAATCCTGCAGTGTCGGTCATAGAACAGCATTTATAAAATAATCTGCCTTGCTCTCCATTTTCTCCCTGTTGATGTGTCCTCTCATTGGCTCATCATACGTGGTGCTGATTTGCTCCGAGTAGCAATGGTGGAGAACTAGGGATCTGTGTTCCATTGAAATAGCTCATTTCAGAGAGTTTGTACATTCTGACCTCTCTTGAATTTATAAGAATCCCTTCAAGGAGGGAAATAATTCAACCCTAGAGGCATTTATAAGACTTGTTATTAGAGAATGAACTTATATGTGGTCTATTATTGTGGTCTGTTTTTTGAGCAATAATCTAGAATTTATAGTAATCTAGTTAGGGCTAATTGTTATTTGTAGAAAATAATAATTTAAGCAACACTTCTATCAGTCACACGGGATTGTTATAGAACTAGAAAACACAGAAAAAAAATGCATTCAAAATTTCCCTATATCTTACCACTTCAAGAAAAGATAGCTTAAAAAGCAGAGCATTCAGTTTTTACTTGTGTTTTTTGATGCATTAGATAATTTTTCCTTTGGGTATCTTTGGTGTTGTAGTCTCATAGCATTTAAGAAATGGTATAACATTTTATTTGACTGTGAAAATTCTTAGATCATTAAATCATTGATCATTTTTCATGATTATTTCCATTGTAGAAAAACAGAGAGTATAAGGGAAAATTTTCATCCATAATCCCACCTTGTAGAGACAGTCCCCACCAACATTTTAGTGTATTACTTTTCAGGCTTTCTTCTAAATCCTCATTTTTTGATGCTTATTGATTCTTGGAGTCCATTTTCTTTCTACCTGGGAAGTACTTTCTGAAGCCTACTAGTCATATATGAGTCCGATTTGTAACTTAGGGGAAAAGGGAAGGGTACTGATGAAACTTGACATTGCAGGTAGAGGAATTCATAGATGTAACAAATTGTTCTCTGGCTCCATAACCTACTATTCAATTACTGGAAAATAGAATTTGAAGAGAACAAGGAAAAGCTCATCGTAAGACAAGCTTTAAATCTCTGTCGTAAAAGAGGTAGCTGGCCATGGATTCAGTTCTGTTCCTATCATTGGGAAATACTTTAATCCTGCAGTGTCGGTCATAGAACAGCATTTATAAAATAATCTGCCTTGCTCTCCATTTTCTCCCTGTTGATGTGTCCTCTCATTGGCTCATCATACGTGGTGCTGATTTGCTCCGAGTAGCAATGGTGGAGAACTAGGGATCTGTGTTCCATTGAAATAGCTCATTTCAGAGAGTTTGTACATTCTGACCTCTCTTGAATTTATAAGAATCCCTTCAAGGAGGGAAATAATTCAACCCTAGAGGCATTTATAAGACTTGTTATTAGAGAATGAACTTATATGTGGTCTATTATTGTGGTCTGTTTTTTGAGCAATAATCTAGAATTTATAGTAATCTAGTTAGGGCTAATTGTTATTTGTAGAAAATAATAATTTAAGCAACACTTCTATCAGTCACACGGGATTGTTATAGAACTAGAAAACACAGAAAAAAAATGCATTCAAAATTTCCCTATATCTTACCACTTCAAGAAAAGATAGCTTAAAAAGCAGAGCATTCAGTTTTTACTTGTGTTTTTTGATGCATTAGATAATTTTTCCTTTGGGTATCTTTGGTGTTGTAGTCTCATAGCATTTAAGAAATGGTATAACATTTTATTTGACTGTGAAAATTCTTAGATCATTAAATCATTGATCATTTTTCATGATTATTTCCATTGTAGAAAAACAGAGAGTATAAGGGAAAATTTTCATCCATAATCCCACCTTGTAGAGACAGTCCCCACCAACATTTTAGTGTATTACTTTTCAGGCTTTCTTCTAAATCCTCATTTTTTGATGCTTATTTATTCTTGGAGTCCATTTTCTTTCTACCTGGGAAGTACTTTCTGAAGCCTACTAGTCATATATGAGCTGCTTGCTCATAGACTTTGCTGTGTCCTCAACAGAAACAGCCAGGAGAGCAGAGTTCTCAGCTGTTTCCTAATAGGCAGGTATCATTGTTTAGGTTCCTGACCCGTTTCCTTACTTTCATTGACGTATTTTATAAAATTCCAGATGTTAACTTTTTTTAATACAGCTGTTGGCGATATTTGTTTAGGTTCAGCAAAGCTGTTCATTTTTATGTGTGGGAAATCACTCTGAACAATGCATTTTAGTAGGTTCCCCTGGTCAACAGAGAGATGCTGTATTCATTTCAGGAATAGACAAGATTTCCCTTTGTTTGGCTTTAACACTTGGGGCTTTGTAAGCTTTCCCCAGGAACCAGCCATTCTTAGCCAAGTTGTGATTGGCTGAGTGATTCATTGATTGGGGAGGGTTTCCCAGAGTTCCCCAGGATGTGTCACCAGTGGAAGTTTGCACATGCTGGAGTAAAGATGCCCTAGAGCCGGGAAGTTTTGTCGTCTGCTGTGTCCTCCATGTCTAGAATCTTGTAACAGTTGTTTTAGAAATACTTTGAACGTGTGTTTTAAAATCATGTGTCTCCCTTACTGTTTAATACTCTCATAGACGAACCCATTAGTTAGTTGACTGAGCAGTTATTATATTCCTCCATTAAGTTATTCCAGCTTCCAGTAAGAATATGCTGTGCTACAAATGTGATGGTAGATGTCGGGTCCTCCCCTTAACGCATTCGAGTCTAGAGCAATTTTTATCTAATAATTTGTATTTATGTCTTTCATGAAAATGGGGAACAGTGATGGATTCATTATGATGAATGTTTGCATGTTTTTCCAAGCTTCTGTATAAAGGAATGTAATTTAAATTTAATCTTATCCTAAATTCTCATTTATTTGTTTTGCTTTCCTGTCAGAGGATTTTAAGCGTAGAGAATGAAGGTTTCCATTTACCAGTCCACATTGAGGAGTGCCAAAAATAGATGCTTTTTCTGTGCTCCCAGTGCAGAAGACACAGGTTCCATTCCTGCTCAGGAAATTAAGATCCCAAATACCACAACTAAAGATCCCATGTGCCGTAACTAAGACTCAACCCAGCCAAATAAAGAATTTTTTAAAGGCTTGCATGAGAATAAGAAACTCATGTTGGTGATTACCTCTGGGAAGAAAGAGGGAAACTAAGGTCAGGATGGGTGCTGAGGGGTCAATGGTGTGTGATTTATCACGGCAAGTAGGTGATATTCAGGTATAGATGTTCATTCTATTATTCCCTTTCAAGATTCTTTATTAAAAACAGTAAAAGAAGAAGAGTGACTGTGCACAGAAGGGAGATTTCCCCCAGGTCACTTCTATCTTTGAATGATTTAGCTTTCTTTAACAGCGTTTTCAACCCCTGCCGTCCCCAGCATCTTCCAGACAGATCCTGTGGCTAAAAAGGCCAGGAGATGGCGGTCCAGTGGGTAGAGAGTCCGTCTTGTAGTGCAAAGGGCACCGGTTCAATCTCTCACCCAGGAAGATCCCACATGCCACGGAGCGGCTGGACTGGTGTGTCCAATTATGAGCCAGTGCTCTGGAGCATGTGCGCCCATAGCCAGTGCTCTGCATCGAGAGAGGCCACTGCAATGGGAGGCCCACACAGGCCAAAGAGTGAAGGTGAATGAAAATAAATAAATACATAAATGAATAAAAACAATAAAAGAGGCAAGGAAAAAAAAAGGTCGGGAGAAGGAAAGAAAGGAGAGGTTTATGGCCTCAGGGAAATGTATGTGAGAGATATTGACAAGCAGATTACACTTAGTGGAATCCTCAGAAGTGAATGATTTACAAGGCCTCTTGCTGCATGATCCTTTGCATTTGTTCTGCTTTCACTCTAAGCCAGAGGCAGCGGCATATGTACACAGTTCTGTCCTGTGCACAGACTTTGAAACGTAGGTGCCCTGTTTGGCAGTGACTGACTTCTCATTATCTTGCCTAGTGAGGGATGATCCTTGTGGGTAATCCCAGAACCCACGTGGCTGGATCCCCAAGTATGTAAGTAATGGTGGCTGAGAACTAAGGGCCTGGAGAGGCCACTGGAAGCCCACAAAGGAGGTGGACACTTAGCTACACACTGTGCCTGGCCTAGCAAGGCAGGTGATGATGCTCCACTCATTCCAAGAAATCAGCCTGCTAAGGCAGCTATAACAAAGGGCCACAAGCTCTGGCCGGCTTAAGCAACAGAGACTTCTAGGTTTGGAAGCTAGGAGTCCAAGATCAAGGTGCTGACTAGGTTGGTTTCTCCTGCGAGCTGAAACGGAGGATCTGCCCCAGGCTGATGCATTAACCTGAGTTGGCTTGTACAAGTGTGACTCCTATCTCTGCATGCATCCTCGGCGTTCCCCTGCGTACATGACTCTTCCTGTGTCCAGATCTTCCCCATATATTAGGACGCACTCACACTGGATTGGGATGACCTTCCTCTATTCCCCTCTGCCACCATGACCTCATTTTAACTTGATCCTCAGCAAAGATTCTATTCCCAAATCAGCTCACGCTCATTTTTAGGACTTCTTTGTCTTCCGAGGGACACAGTTTACTCCGTAATGCCCCTCTGTTTCTCCTCCTTACTGCTTGCATCTGGGAGGAAGATTCTACCTGTCAGCTTAAGTTTGCTGTGCTCTGTGAAATGTCTTCTCCGTTTTCTCATCAGTTCCTCTGGATGGGCTCCATGGCCCTGCCGACAGAGAGAGAGAGGACTGTGAGAAAACACAGACGTAAGACAAGATACCTATGAGGGAGAGAGCAGTTGAGAGAAGCATTTGCAAGAGAACAAAGCCAGGAAGAAATATGAATTACTCCTTGCTACTGTTTTCTTTTTCTTTCTACTCAGACTCTTCTGCACACCTCATTAGAGCAAAGACTAATCTATTGAAATCCAATCAATTCCACTTTAGATGATAGCCAATGAACACTGTTTCTGCTACATTACCTGTGAAATAGGCCTTTGTGGATAAGCCTGAAAACCTCCCCCACTGTTTGATGCCTTAACCTGACAGGTGCACTTTCAGAGCCCAGCCCTGCGTATTGTTGAGATGGGCTGGGAAGATGGGGCTGCCCAGGATGAGAACTCATGACAGCTTTCTCTCTCCCACATCAGGGTGCTTGGGGGAGGATGAAGAAGGGCATTCTGAACAGGGTTGCTCTTCCATGCTGGGGGCACCCCTATTTTTTTGAGATGGGCTAAGCCCCCTGGAGCCCCCAAGAAATCAGCCTGCTAAGGCAGCTATAACAAAGGGCCACAAGCTCTGGCCGGCTTAAGCAACAGAGACTTCTAGGTTTGGAAGCTAGGAGTCCAAGATCAAGGTGCTGACTAGGTTGGTTTCTCCTGCGAGCTGAAACGGAGGATCTGCCCCAGGCTGATGCATTAACCTGAGTTGGCTTGTACAAGTGTGACTCCTATCTCTGCATGCATCCTCGGCGTTCCCCTGCGTACATGACTCTTCCTGTGTCCAGATCTTCCCCATATATTAGGACGCACTCACACTGGATTGGGATGACCTTCCTCTATTCCCCTCTGCCACCATGACCTCATTTTAACTTGATCCTCAGCAAAGATTCTATTCCCAAATCAGCTCACGCTCATTTTTAGGACTTCTTTGTCTTCCGAGGGACACAGTTTACTCCGTAATGCCCCTCTGTTTCTCCTCCTTACTGCTTGCATCTAGGAGGAAGATTCTACCTGTCAGCTTAAGTTTGCTGTGCTCTGTGAAATGTCTTCTCCGTTTTCTCATCAGTTCCTCTGGATGGGCTCCATGGCCCTGCCGACAGAGAGAGAGAGGACTGTGAGAAAACACAGACGTAAGACAAGATACCTATGAGGGAGAGAGCAGTTGAGAGAAGCATTTGCAAGAGAACAAAGCCAGGAAGAAATATGAATTACTCCTTGCTACTGTTTTCTTTTTCTTTCTACTCAGACTCTTCTGCACACCTCATTAGAGCAAAGACTAATCTATTGAAATCCAATCAATTCCACTTTAGATGATAGCCAATGAACACTGTTTCTGCTACATTACCTGTGAAATAGGCCTTTGTGGATAAGCCTGAAAACCTCCCCCACTGTTTGATGCCTTAACCTGACAGGTGCACTTTCAGAGCCCAGCCCTGCGTATTGTTGAGATGGGCTGGGAAGATGGGGCTGCCCAGGATGAGAACTCATGACAGCTTTCTCTCTCCCACATCAGGGTGCTTGGGGGAGGATGAAGAAGGGCATTCTGAACAGGGTTGCTCTTCCATGCTGGAAGGCTGGCACCCCCTTGGCAATGGTGTCCTTTTGCTGATGAAGGCTTTACTGATACAGCTGATTTTTGTCAGGGTGGCAGTGTATACAGTTCAAAGAATACGCCTAGAAACTGCCTTCCCTTACAGCTGGATGTGAAGTGAAGTGCTCACTCTTGTCCAACTCTTTGCAACCCCATGGACTGTAGCTCACCAGGCTTCTCTGCCCGTGGAATTTTCCAAGCAAGGATACTAGAGCGGGTAGCCATTGCTTTATCCAAGGGGGTCTTCTCAACCCTAGGTCTCGAACCTGGCCCTCCTGCATTGCAGGCAGACTTGTTACTGTCTGAGCCACCAGGGAAGCCACAGCAGGTTGTACTTAATGTGATTATATTTTGGCCAGTGAAACCTAAGTGGAAGTTACTTGGGGGATAGACAGCTGGTGACGATCCTTTTGCTTTTCTTCTAGTTCCATCTTTCTGTGTGAAATGTCTTTGTGTTAGCCAGAAACCCAGCAGCCACAGTGGTTCCTGAGGTAGAACATGAGGCTAGACTACCTCATAAGGATGGTAGAACTGAAAGGTAGAAGTAGTTCAATCAGGTAATTTGTTAGTCACCGTATCAGCTATGAGTGTCCTGCTTCTGAACCTTTTTCACAGGAGAAGCAGTAGGCTGTTTTGCTTAAACCACATATTTGGGTGCAGCTGCAGCGATGACACCTACTCCTAAGTGACTCAGAGACCCAGTCCCAGGAACCCTCATGACTGCTCTTTAGAGGGTATCAGAAAGGAAAGGTTGCTCCAAGGAGAATGAAGACGGGGAATTTACTCCCCAGACCTAAAGGAGAGCTAGTCTGCTGGGCCCCTTGACATCATTTCCCCAAAGCATCTTTTATGAGAGCTGGAGGAGAAGACTGAAACTGTGCCCCCTCTTACTGCTCCCTTAGCCATTCACAGCTCTCTTCCCTAGTACCCTAGATGGCCTCTCATTACCACTTTCTACAGGTAACATGTCGTTTCAACAGCATCACCACCGTGGTAGCAAGACACTGTTTTGAGCACTTCGTTTCTTTTTACCATTGTGTCAGAAAGTCGACTAGAAAATAGATCAAGGAACATGCTGCTATCAGTGACAAGATGTATAACACTCATACATTGAAGGCAGCTGATATCAGAGGGAAATTATTTGTCTTTCCCAAGAGGACAAATATGTCGCTTCAATGAGACATCCATTGTTCTTCAGCCTATGGTGTATTTGACTGTGACTGAAAAGAACAGCATTAAAGAAGGTGGACAGACTTAGCATGTATAAATCTTCATTGATACAATCATTAGGAAATTTGGATAAAGAATGCCCTGATTATGTCTTTGTCTCTGTAACATGTTTTCAGGAATGTAAGAAACACCAAAGTAGAAAAAAGCCTTTGTACGTGGATCTAATTCTCTGTTTAGCACCTGATTCTCTGATGTGATTCAGGGAATTGGGAGGAAAGGAGGATGACTGGGCCTGCTTTAGGACTCTACGTGTGGACCTGAAGAAAGGAGAAGCTGAGATTTATACAGCTGCTGGGGCTGGACTGAGGTTATATACTTTATGTTGAGCAGGGGACCCACTCCCCACAGCTGTGTAGGATAAAGAACCATCATTCCAGTGCTTTCTTTATCCAGCTTGGATTATTTTCTCCCTCTGCATTTTCAAATTCACAGCTACCCCCTAGAGATGAAGATCTTCATAGAGGTCCAGACTTAGGGGAAACATACTTTCTTAGGACTTAACTTTATCTGTGACCAGGGGACATCATTTTCGGAGTGCCACACCTAATATCACCACAGTGCACGCTCCTAAAAGTACTTCTTAACTTAGAAATATCAATGCCTTTTCTTTTTAAAGTATACTCCAAGGAGAATGAAGACGGGGAATTTACTCCCCAGACCTAAAGGAGAGCTAGTCTGCTGGGCCCCTTGACATCATTTCCCCAAAGCATCTTTTATGAGAGCTGGAGGAGAAGACTGAAACTGTGCCCCCTCTTACTGCTCCCTTAGCCATTCACAGCTCTCTTCCCTAGTACCCTAGATGGCCTCTCATTACCACTTTCTACAGGTAACATGTTGTTTCAACAGCATCACCACCGTGGTAGCAAGACACTGTTTTGAGCGCTTCATTTCTTTTTACCATTGTGTCAGAAAGTCGACTAGAAAATAGATCAAGGAACATGCTGCTATCAGTGACAAGATGTATAACACTCATACATTGAAGGCAGCTGATATCAGAGGGAAATTATTTGTCTTTCCCAAGAGGACAAATATGTCGCTTCAATGAGACATCCATTGTTCTTCAGCCTATGGTGTATTTGACTGTGACTGAAAAGAACAGCATTAAAGAAGGTGGACAGACTTAGCATGTATAAATCTTCATTGATACAATCATTAGGAAATTTGGATAAAGAATGCCCTGATTATGTCTTTGTCTCTGTAACATGTTTTCAGGAATGTAAGAAACAACAAAGTAGAAAAAAGCCTTTGTACGTGGATCTAATTCTCTGTTTAGCACCTGATTCTCTGATGTGATTCAGGGAATTGGGAGGAAAGGAGGATGACTGGGCCTGCTTTAGGACTCTACGTGTGGACCTGAAGAAAGGAGAAGCTGAGATTTATACAGCTGCTGGGGCTGGACTGAGGTTATATACTTTATGTTGAGCAGGGGACCCACTCCCCACAGCTGTGTAGGATAAAGAACCATCATTCCAGTGCTTTCTTTATCCAGCTTGGATTATTTTCTCCCTCTGCATTTTCAAATTCACAGCTACCCCCTAGAGATGAAGATCTTCATAGAGGTCCAGACTTAGGGGAAACATACTTTCTTAGGACTTAACTTTATCTGTGACCAGGGGACATCATTTTCGGAGTGCCGCATTTAATATCACCATAGTGCAAGCTTCTAAAAAGTATTCTTCTGCTTGAGAATCTTAGAAGACTATTAATGTCATCCATTTATACTTATTTTAAAAGTATATAACATGTATTTTCTCACTGTGTTTTTCCTTATTTTTATGGGGTTTCAAAATTTTACCATGGCTTTTCAATGTTCACTCCTAACCTCACTTCCCATTACTATGTTCTCCCCCCAAACTATTAGTTTCATCAGTTGCGGGTTCACCATTTTTGGTGTTTATCAGGACCCTAATTCTTGAAGTGGGAGAAGAATTTCAGCATTCTTTTTAAATAAGCTTTTTTTTTTTTTTTCTTTAGGTAGTGAGTAAGGATGGGGGGAATAGTGAAGTTCATGAAAGGAGCCTTGCTAACTCTGATTCAGTTTTCTCTAACACATTCCTAATGAAGTGATAGTCATCCCTTGTAGATAAAATAGGATAAAATTGTGCTGGATGTCATGTACCATCTTCTAGCTGTTAATCTGAATCAGTCTAGAAAGTTTGAAATTATTTGTCTTTTACTTATTTTCCTTGGCCTTCTTCACCACAACTATTCAGATCATATTGAAGGCAGAGTTGTTGCTAGGAAGGCAGCATATCTGAGGATACTGTTAAAAAGGGACGGCATCCAGTTTCTCAAATGCAGGACCCTAGTGACGTCCCACTGAAATTCCAGCCAATGTGGGAATACTGACACCTGGTGACCCTGTTGGATGGTATCACTGCTGTACACCTTGGAGAGAGCACGGAATCCATGTTCTGAAGAGAAAATTGTGGAAGCATATAAAAAGAGATTAGTATCCAGCATGCTTTTTTCAGTGGTGGTGATGATATGGAGCCTGTCTTCAAAGAATAGCCTAACTTGTGATCCTCACAGCCCTGCATTAACTATCACTTCTGAATCGTTGTATATAAAATCTTAATGAGGGCTTTTTACAGACAGTCTTGTGTCGCACTTCAATTTGAATTATTGAGAGGTTTCTGGAGATGATAGGTAAGAAGTCTTCATTAGGAAAAGCTCTGTCACTTTTACTGAGAAAGATGATGAAGCCTGAATAGTTTTATAAAAGAATGGTCATGTTTGTTGGGAATTCTTGGGCCTGAAGAGAGGAGTGCAAGCCTAGAAATGAATACTTTGTTTTAACCTCTCGTTTGTTCACTGAGTGATTTCATAAGATGCATTTTCCATAGACTTTCTTATTTTTCGGTAGTTGGATAGTGTGATTTCAGAAGCAGAGGTGTCCAAGAACTCTAGGCCACCTTGCAGTTGTGTATTTCAAGAAATAATAGTTTGTTTTCTCCTGAAAATAAAAAGGAAAATGTGGAAGAAAAAGGGAGATGAAATAAACTTGTGTTGAAATTGGGCTTGCACTTTGAATTAAATTCTCTGCATGACTGGTTTTTATTTATGACCAGAAAGGATGAAACCTTGATCTGAAAGTGTCAGTACACTCTGAGTAGGCGATGAAGGCATTCTCCATTTGGGGGTTGATAATTAGCTACGTGCAGGTCATGGGCTGACAATTAGATCTGTTCCTCAGAGCATGTCTGCAATCTTGGATATCCACTTAAGCTGTGTAAATAATTTGCACAGTTTTTATTACAATTTTTCTGTTAATCTTTGATGGACTGAAATTTGATGTTTTCTCTATGACAAACCATGAAATTTAGTAATTAAATCCTTTTATTTATTCAAAGTCTGCATTGATTAAAATAAATTTCAACAAAGCATTGTGTTGGGGTTTTCAAAATATTGCTTTGCGCTTCTCTTGCAACCAGTGAATGTATCTTTTCAGAATCATTTCTAATCTGAGAGTTTCATTCATTAATTCTCATCTAAACAAGAATCATTTCAATTGGGAAGCCAGACATTTCTTGGGCCATTCAGAACTTAATATGACCAATCCTTTGCATATCTCAAATTTATTATCATTTATTACTACATTTAACCATCCAGGGATTTTGTCCATAGTTTCTTCCTTACAGTAAATGAAGTACTTATACATCTGGTAACTCCTTATGCCTATATGTCATACTTATATTCCTTCTTGTGTCGCACTTCAATTTGAATTATTGAGAGGTTTCTGGAGATGATAGGTAAGAAGTCTTCATTAGGAAAAGCTCTGTCACTTTTACTGAGAAAGATGATGAAGCCTGAATAGTTTTATAAAAGAATGGTCATGTTTGTTGGGAATTCTTGGGCCTGAAGAGAGGGGTGCAAGCCTAGAAATGAATACTTTGTTTTAACCTCTCGTTTGTTCACTGAGTGATTTCATAAGATGCATTTTCCATAGACTTTCTTATTTTTCGGTAGTTGGATAGTGTGATTTCAGAAGCAGAGGTGTCCAAGAACTCTAGGCCACCTTGCAGTTGTGTATTTCAAGAAATAATAGTTTGTTTTCTCCTGAAAATAAAAAGGAAAATGTGGAAGAAAAAGGGAGATGAAATAAACTTGTGTTGAAATTGGGCTTGCACTTTGAATTAAATTCTCTGCATGACTGGTTTTTATTTATGACCAGAAAGGATGAAACCTTGATCTGAAAGTGTCAGTACACTCTGAGTAGGCGATGAAGGCATTCTCCATTTGGGGGTTGATAATTAGCTACGTGCAGGTCATGGGCTGACAATTAGATCTGTTCCTCAGAGCATGTCTGCAATCTTGGATATCCACTTAAGCTGTGTAAATAATTTGCACAGTTTTTATTACAATTTTTCTGTTAATCTTTGATGGACTGAAATTTGATGTTTTCTCTATGACAAACCATGAAATTTAGTAATTAAATCCTTTTATTTATTCAAAGTCTGCATTGATTAAAATAAATTTCAACAAAGCATTGTGTTGGGGTTTTCAAAATATTGCTTTGCGCTTCTCTTGCAACCAGTGAATGTATCTTTTCAGAATCATTTCTAATCTGAGAGTTTCATTCATTAATTCTCATCTAAACAAGAATCATTTCAATTGGGAAGCCAGACATTTCTTGGGCCATTCAGAACTTAATATGACCAATCCTTTGCATATCTCAAATTTATTATCATTTATTACTACATTTAACCATCCAGGGATTTTGTCCATAGTTTCTTCCTTACAGTAAATGAAGTACTTATACATCTGGTAACTCCTTATGCCTATATGTCATACTTATATTCCCTTCTTATATAGTAAAGTTTCTGATGAATAAAAATGTTTCAGTGATGATGAGAGTTTTATATTTTGATTGCTTGAAAATAATTGTGTGATCTGGAATTGTATACACTTGAATTTGAATGAAATTTCTCCAGCCAAACCTATTATCAGTTGTTCCTAATTGTGTTACTGATCTAACAAGTTATTTTCAACTTTTTGGGTTCACCCTTCTTTCTTTTCCGGCTGCATGTCATCGTCTCTTTCCCACTTCCTCATTAAATAGAAAAATTTGCCTTTTTAAAATTATTCTTATCCTCTGGTTATTTAGGAGCTGTGAACAGCATTGTGAGAGCTATAAACTCCCTGAAATTATATGTAAACTTGTGTGCCTGTGTGTGTTTTCTCTTGACTTTCATCTGATTCTCAAAACCTCCTTAGGAAGGCTTAGTTGGGGACTTCCCTGGTGGTTCACTGGTTAGGACTCTGTGCTTCCACTGCGGGGGGAACAGGTTCCATTCCTGGTCAGGGCACAAAGATCCCATGTGCCATGAAGCAGGGCCTCAAAGAAAAAGTATAAAGAAGACTTAGTGTAGTTTTTTCTCAAGGAGACCTCTTCTCTCTACCTGTATTTTAAGCCTCCTGGGGGAAGGCCCCTGTTCTCTCACTTGCTCGTGGAGAATGTTGACTGATTCAGTGCTTCCCAAACCAATGTCATTTGTGACCGTGCATTTAGAAGGGTTCCTCTGAATTGCATGATGTGTTAATTTCTTTTAGAAGTGAAATATTTTCACGCCCTCAGTATCAACTCCCATGTGTTTATTTTAATGATAATTGTGTACGAGGAGAGAAGTCAGGCATAAACTTGTATTTAGTGGCTTGTGCTACCACAGCTAAAACAGATTAAAACAAATATAACAAAAATGCGAAGCACCATTTAAAATAACAATGTCAATATTATATATTAATGATAATACCTTGCCAAAACTAAATCATTCTTAGTGATACCAATATGCTGTGGACTACGCAATCCTTTGCATATCTCAAATTTATTATCATTTATTACTACATTTAACCATCCAGGGATTTTGTCCATAGTTTCTTCCTTACAGTAAATGAAGTACTTATACATCTGGTAACTCCTTATGCCTATATGTCATACTTATATTCCCTTCTTATATAGTAAAGTTTCTGATGAATAAAAATGTTTCAGTGATGATGAGAGTTTTATATTTTGATTGCTTGAAAATAATTGTGTGATCTGGAATTGTATACACTTGAATTTGAATGAAATTTCTCCAGCCAAACCTATTATCAGTTGTTCCTAATTGTGTTACTGATCTAACAAGTTATTTTCAACTTTTTGGGTTCACCCTTCTTTCTTTTCCGGCTGCATGTCATCGTCTCTTTCCCACTTCCTCATTAAATAGAAAAATTTGCCTTTTTAAAATTATTCTTATCCTCTGGTTATTTAGGAGCTGTGAACAACATTGTGAGAGCTATAAACTCCCTGAAATTATATGTAAACTTGTGTGCCTGTGTGTGTTTTCTCTTGACTTTCATCTGATTCTCAAAACCTCCTTAGGAAGGCTTAGTTGGGGACTTCCCTGGTGGTTCACTGGTTAGGACTCTGTGCTTCCACTGCGGGGGGAACAGGTTCCATTCCTGGTCAGGGCACAAAGATCCCACGTGCCATGAAGCAGGGCCTCAAAGAAAAAGTATAAAGAAGACTTAGTGTAGTTTTTTCTCAAGGAGACCTCTTCTCTCTACCTGTATTTTAAGCCTCCTGGGGGAAGGCCCCTGTTCTCTCACTTGCTCGTGGAGAATGTTGACTGATTCAGTGCTTCCCAAACCAATGTCATTTGTGACCGTGCATTTAGAAGGGTTCCTCTGAATTGCATGATGTGTTAATTTCTTTTAGAAGTGAAATATTTTCACGCCCTCAGTATCAACTCCCATGTGTTTATTTTAATGATAATTGTGTACGAGGAGAGAAGTCAGGCATAAACTTGTATTTAGTGGCTTGTGCTACCACAGCTAAAACAGATTAAAACAAATATAACAAAAATGCGAAGCACCATTTAAAATAACAATGTCAATATTATATATTAATGATAATACCTTGCCAAAACTAAATCATTCTTAGTGATACCAATATGCTGTGGACTACCATAGACTTGCTTCCTTCATTGGCTTGTGTTTTCAGTCGTCATGCTTGTCATATGTAGTGGGAAACTCAGTTCTGTGACTTCTGATAAAGAGCTTGTAGTGATGGTTCCATGTGGCTCCACGATGTGATCTGGCCCTCACTTCACTTGCGTACTCGGGCCTCTGATCTTTTCTTATTAGCTCAGGCCAATTGAAAGAGTACTACTTGGCCAACTTGATCATTAACACAATTGGAAATAGGCACTGAAGCCATATTTAATTAATTTCAAGCAGTCTGAAATGAAAGGTTAGTCATTGCATAGCATCAATAAAATGTCAATAAATTTTTCAATAGTATTAGGTATTCATATTTCCCTAAGAATCGCTTTTAGATTCTGCTTTGGAGAAACACTAGCATACAAGATAGGTAGGGCCAGAATTGGTGCAACATACTTTTAGTACATTAATGGATGTAACTTGATTTATAAGTAGTCTAACTGAATATTTGTGATTAAAATCAGTGAGCCCAGGGTTTTCCTTTTTTTTGGTGGTGGGGGGTGGGGGGAGACACACTTCTATTGATCTTTCATTTATCTGTTTCCGTCCATCTTTGTTCCCTGGCCTGTGTGGGCCTCCCATTGCAGTCTCCCATTGCAGTGGCCTCTCTTGTCGCAGAGCACCAGCTCCGGGCGCATGCGCTCCAGAGCTCCAGCTTAGTAGTTGGACACATTGGTCCAGCCACTCTGTGGCACGTGGGGTCTTCCCAGGCCAGGGATCGAACCAGCGCCCCTTGCGCTGCAAGGCTGTGTCCTTACCCACTGGACCATCAGGGAAGCCCTGAGCCCAGGTTTAATTAATCCTTGTCTTCACACACTTTACTGAGATAATTATTTGGACCTTTGTGGGGTATTGTTGTTGTTGTTGCTGCTGCTGCTGCTGTTTTGTGTTTGGTTTTGGTCATCTCCTTTTCAAAACCCAGCCTTGCTTTGAGTTGACGTTTGTAAACTAACCTGACAGCTCAGGAGAGGTCCCAGTGGTGGGGAAGGGAAAAAGTCTGCACAGCAGGAGTTCATGAGTTAAAGGGTGGTGAACTTTGCAGTGGGTGGAAACAGGGCATACTTGACTTGGTGATTTCCTGTTTTCTCTAAAGATTTCCCCCCCAAACATCTACATTTGAAAGCAATAACTATATGGTACATCTATGGCGAGTTAGGTTGATGGGTGGCGGTAAACAACAAAGCTCTGTAAAAAGTAAACAATAAATGAAAAAAAAAGATCATGTGCTTTTTTCAGGAAGTGTATCTTCCAGTGTAATTCTGCCATTTCACAGCTATGTGGCTTTGCCTCTGTTGAAATGGAAGTTATGGAGGTGAGGATTCAGTGACTTAGTGCAGCAGAAATACTCTGCATCAAGTGTGGCTTGTGCTCAGTAGCCACACATGGTTGCTGACCCCAAATAGAAGACTCCTATGAGAGGAAAGTATGCAAACTATGTCATTTTTGACTGATTTTACACACAGCATGTGCAGGTAGGGGTCTGAGAAGAGGTTTCTCCAGTTTTCAACTTAGCCCTTAGATTTGGATACTCGGCAGTGTTTTCGGTGTCAAAGTTGGTATACTCTTATTATTTGTTTTATGAGGGGGAAGTGCTATCTTGCAAGGTGCCTGCGGAGCCAATTATGTTGTAACCTTGTGACTGCTTTGCTGCCCTTTGAATCTGCCCTTTTGCCCTTTTCCCACCTGGTATCCCTCAGCTCCTTTAAATTCTGCAAGCACTCCTTCTGTCAGTCTGGGCCTCCCTTTCCAGCTCTGCCCTGGGGACCCCGCCCCAGCGTGCCTGCCCTCTCACAGCTCAGCATGACTCAGTACTGATGCGGCCATGGCTAGGTTTGCTGCCCTTGTTCCAGCTTTCTGCTCCTTCGTTGCCAGGTGCTTCTCCATAGACAATTTTTTCTCAGTCCTCAGTTCGGAAGCTAAATTATATCATCTCCATTAAACTGATGTGAAAACCAAGATGCAGAAAGTTCCTTTAACTTGCCCCGGGTCTTATACCCACTCACGGATAGACGACTGAAATTTCTGGTCTTCATCTCTCCTGTGATGCTCCCTTTATTTCTTCTTGTTCTCTTTTTCTCATCCTAAAAGGAGAAAATGCTCACTTGAGGGTCATGCATTTCAGATAGATTTTATCAGTGGAAAATTATAGTAGCCTGAATTCAAGTCCTGTTTTTACCACTTCATAGTCTTGATTAAGTAGATACAGTCATAATGGCGTCCAATACATGGGTTATTATAAAGATGAAATTACATAATATTTAGTGACTTTTTTTGTGCTGCATATATGAAATTTATTTTTGTATCATTACATTGTCCTATCCTTCAATTAAATGTATCTTAATGAGCTTATATTTTTGTTGAACTGTTTATTTTTCCTTTAGAAGTCTTTTTTTGTTTCTTCTTTGAAAGGTGTTCTATTTTTTCCTACAATTTCATTAAGATTTAATTGACATACAGCACTATGTAAATTTAAGGTGTACAGAGTAATGCTTAGGATTATATACATCAGGAAATTATCACCAAAATAAACTCAGTGAACATTTATTATTTTATAACTGGAAGTTTGTGCCTTTTGGCTATTTTCATTCTATTTGCTCTCCTCTGCCCCCTCATCTCTGGTACCCTCATATCTAATCTCCTTTTTTTTGATGAGTTGTTAGCTTGTTTTTGAAATATAGTTGACCTGCAACATTATGTTAGTTCCTGGTGTACAATATAGTGATTCAGTATTTCTATTCATTTCAATACATTTCAAAAGGATCATCATAATAAGTTTAGGTACCATCTGTCACCATATAAACTTGACATGATTATTAACTATATTCCCTACATTGTACATTTCATACCCATGACTCATTTATTTTGTAACTAGAAGCTTGTACCTTTTAATCTTCCTCACTTATTTCTCCTTACCCACTGCCTCCCACCACAGCAACCACCTGTTTATTCTCTGCACCTATAGCTTTTTCTCAGTCTCTCGGAAGCTAAATTATATCATCTCCATTAAACTGATGTGAAAACCAAGATGCAGAAAGTTCCTTTAACTTGCCCGGGTCTTATACCCACTCACGGATAGACGACTGAAATTTCTGGTCTTCATCTCTCCTGTGATGCTCCCTTTATTTCTTCTTGTTCTCTTTTTCTCATCCTAAAAGGAGAAAATGCTCACTTGAGGGTCATGCATTTCAGATAGATTTTATCAGTGGAAAATTATAGTAGCCTGAATTCAAGTCCTGTTTTTACCACTTCATAGTCTTGATTAAGTAGATACAGTCATAATGGTGTCCAATACATGGGTTATTATAAAGATGAAATTACATAATATTTAGTGACTTTTTTTGTGCTGCATATATGAAATTTATTTTTGTATCATTACATTGTCCTATCCTTCAATTAAATGTATCTTAATGAGCTTATATTTTTGTTGAACTGTTTATTTTTCCTTTAGAAGTCTTTTTGTTTCTTCTTTGAAAGGTGTTCTATTTTTTCCTACAATTTCATTAAGATTTAATTGACATACAGCACTATGTAAATTTAAGGTGTACAGAGTAATGCTTAGGATTATATACATCAGGAAATTATCACCAAAATAAACTCAGTGAACATTTATTATTTTATAACTGGAAGTTTGTGCCTTTTGGCTATTTTCATTCTATTTGCTCTCCTCTGCCCCCTCACCTCTGGTACCCTCATATCTAATCTCCTTTTTTTTGATGAGTTGTTAGCTTGTTTTTGAAATATAGTTGACCTGCAACATTATGTTAGTTCCTGGTGTACAATATAGTGATTCAGTATTTCTATTCATTTCAATACATTTCAAAAGGATCATCATAATAAGTTTAGGTACCATCTGTCACCATATAAACTTGACATGATTATTAACTATATTCCCTACATTGTACATTTCATACCCATGACTCATTTATTTTGTAACTAGAAGCTTGTACCTTTTAATCTTCCTCACTTATTTCTCCTTACCCACTGCCTCCCACCACAGCAACCACCTGTTTATTCTCTGCACCTATAGCTGTTTCTGTTTTGTTATGTCTGTTCATTTGATTTTTAGATTCCACATATAAGTGAACTCAGAGTATTTCCCTTTATTTGATTTGCTTTACATTGTGTAATACTCTCCAGATCTGTCCATGTTGTCATCAATGGCAAGATTTCATCCTTTTTTATTGCTAAATAGTACTCCATTGTGTATATATACCACGTTTCTTTATCCATTCATCTGCCAGTGGAAACTTAGGTTACTTTCATATCTTAGATATTGTAAATAATGCTGCAATGAACATACCAGGGCATACTTTTTTTTTTCTTTTTTTCAAATTAGTGGATTTTTTTTCCCTTTGGATAAACACCCAAGAGTGGATTTGCTGTATCATATGGTAGTTCTGTTTTTAATTTATTGAGAAATCTTCATATTGTTTCACAAAGAAGCTGTATCAGTTTACATTCTCACCAACCATGACAAGGGTTCCCATTTCTTCACATCTCGCCAACACATTCTTTGTTCTCTCTTTTGAGGTGGTCTCTCCTTGTAGTTTGGTTTACATTCCCTTGATGATTAGTGATGTTGAGCATATTTTTATGTGTATTTTGCGTGTTTGCTAAGTCGTGTCAGTCCTATCTGACTCTTTGTGACCCCATGGACTAGACCTGCCAGGCTCTTCTATTCATGGGATTCTCCAGGCAAGAATACTGGAGTGGGTTACCATGCCCCTCTCCAGGGGATCTTCCTAACCTGGAAATCGAACCTGTGCCTGTTCTGTATGTCTTATTTGGAAAATATTGATTCATGTCTTCTGCCCAGTTTTTATTTGATAGGTATTTTTTTTATCTTGAGTTTTATGAATCATTTATTTTTGAATAGTAACTCTTTATTTAATATATTGCTTGCAGATGTCATCAGTAGACAGATTTTTATTTTGTTGATGGTTTTCTTTGCTGTGTGAACTCTTTTTAGCTTGAGTACTTCCATTCGTTACTCCCGTCTCCCATTACTAAAAAATTCTCTCCCTGCTAATTTGTTATACTTGCATCATATTTAATAAATGCCCTATAATTTCCTGTCTGTTTCTGTGCTCTGTGTTTTCTTTAGCCAGTACCACACTGTTTTTAACAACTGTAGACATATCTTTTCATGTTTATTTTTTTTCTTCAGGCTTTTATGTGATAGGCTCATCTCTTCTTTTTTAATCTATTCATTTTTTTCATTCATTCATTTTTTTCCTAGGTAAATGTTAGAATTGTATTTGAGGTTCAATCACTATGTCACAATTTCCCTAAGTGGAATATCAAAAATATTTAATTTAGGGGCTTCCCTGGTGGTCCAGTAGGTAAAGACACCACCTTGCAGTGCAAGGGGCGCCGGTTCAATCCCTGGCCTGGGAAGACCCCATGTGCCGTGGAGCAGCGGGACCGATGTGTCCAACTACCAAGCCGGAGCTCTGAGTACATGTGCCCAGAGCTGTATCATATGGTAGTTCTGTTTTAATTTATTGAGAAATCTTCATATTGTTTCACAAAGAAGCTGTATCAGTTTACATTCTCACCAACCATGACAAGGGTTCCCATTTCTTCACATCTCGCCAACACATTCTTTGTTCTCTCTTTTGAGGTGGTCTCTCCTTGTAGTTTGGTTTACATTCCCTTGATGATTAGTGATGTTGAGCATATTTTTATGTGTATTTTGCGTGTTTGCTAAGTCGTGTCAGTCCTATCTGACTCTTTGTGACCCCATGGACTAGACCTGCCAGGCTCTTCTATTCATGGGATTCTCCAGGCAAGAATACTGGAGTGGGTTACCATGCCCCTCTCCAGGGGATCTTCCTAACCTGGAAATCGAACCTGTGCCTGTTCTGTATGTCTTATTTGGAAAATATTGATTCATGTCTTCTGCCCAGTTTTTATTTGATAGGTATTTTTTTTATCTTGAGTTTTATGAATCATTTATTTTTGAATAGTAACTCTTTATTTAATATATTGCTTGCAGATGTCATCAGTAGACAGATTTTTATTTTGTTGATGGTTTTCTTTGCTGTGTGAACTCTTTTTAGCTTGAGTACTTCCATTCGTTACTCCCGTCTCCCATTACTAAAAAATTCTCTCCCTGCTAATTTGTTATACTTGCATCATATTTAATAAATGCCCTATAATTTCCTGTCTGTTTCTGTGCTCTGTGTTTTCTTTAGCCAGTACCACACTGTTTTTAACAACTGTAGACATATCTTTTCATGTTTATTTTTTTTCTTCAGGCTTTTATGTGATAGGCTCATCTCTTCTTTTTTAATCTATTCATTTTTTTCATTCATTCATTTTTTTCCTAGGTAAATGTTAGAATTGTATTTGAGGTTCAATCACTATGTCACAATTTCCCTAAGTGGAATATCAAAAATATTTAATTTAGGGGCTTCCCTGGTGGTCCAGTAGGTAAAGACACCACCTTGCAGTGCAAGGGGCGCCGGTTCAATCCCTGGCCTGGGAAGACCCCATGTGCCGTGGAGCAGCGGGACCGATGTGTCCAACTACCAAGCCGGAGCTCTGGAGTACATGTGCCCAGAGCTGGTGCTCTGCAGTGAGGGAGACCATTGCGATGGGAGGCCCACACAGGCCAAAGAACAAAGATGGAAATAAATGAAAGACCAATAAAAGTAGCCCCCGCAAAAAAATTAATAAAAAATATATTTAATTTAGCAGGAATTTTCATCTTATGGTATCTTTTTTTTTTTTCATGCTGGTAACATTTATTATATTCAACTTAACAGTACCGATAATAGTTTCTCTTTGTAAAGTGTTTTTTTTCTTTTTCTTACAGATGACAGTTTTCTCATTAAGACACCTTGAAGTACTTATAACTTTTTTTTTTTTTTTTTACAAATGCAGTCCTTTATTTGCAGATGCAGTCCTTTGTGTTCCAATGAAAGTTTTGCCATTATTAGACGATATATTGATCAGTAATACTTATAACTTTTTAATGTATAAATAGAATTGTTTAAATCATATTTTCTTTTTATTATTGGCAGAAAGAGTGTTGGATTTTATGTATTTATATGGGATCTGTCCAAGTTACTTAACTCTTTTTATTAACTCTGATGGTTTTTCAGGTGATTCTGTTTCACTTTCTTGACATAAAATTATATCATGTACAGATAACAATTTTTATTCTTCAGCATCTTTACCTCTGTTTTAGCTGTCATATTACATTGAACCCAATTCTCAAATAAGCATTACATAATAGTCATGGTAGATGGCTTGCTCCTGCGATGCTTCTAGTGCCTTGTGAAGTAAAAGACTGTTAGTATGAAATGCTCTCTAGCATAAGAAATACTACAATTAAAAGGGATATAAAGCTGAATGCTTTTCTCAAATTGCATAGTCATTTTCATGTTTTTTTTTTCTTCAGGCTTTTATGTGATAGGCTCATCTCTTCTTTTTTAATCTATTCATTTTTTTCATTCATTCATTTTCCTAGGTAAATGTTAGAATTGTATTTGAGGTTCAATCACTATGTCACAATTTCTAAGTGGAATATCAAAATATTTAATTTAGGGGCTTCCTGGTGGTCCAGTAGGTAAAGACACCACCTTGCAGTGCAAGGCGCGGTTCAATCCTGGCCTGGGAAGACCCCATGTGCCGTGGAGCAGCGGGACCGATGTGTCCAACTACCAAGCCGGAGCTCTGGAGTACATGTGCCCAGAGCTGGTGCTCTGCAGTGAGGGAGACCATTGCGATGGGAGGCCCACACAGGCCAAAGAACAAAGATGGAAATAAATGAAAGACCAATAAAAGTAGCCCCCGCAAAAAAATTAATAAAAAATATATTTAATTTAGCAGGAATTTTCATCTTATGGTATCTTTTTTTTTTTTCATGCTGGTAACATTTATTATATTCAACTTAACAGTACCGATAATAGTTTCTCTTTGTAAAGTGTTTTTTTTCTTTTTCTTACAGATGACAGTTTTCTCATTAAGACACCTTGAAGTACTTATAACTTTTTTTTTTTTTTTTTTACAAATGCAGTCCTTTATTTGCAGATGCAGTCCTTTGTGTTCCAATGAAAGTTTTGCCATTATTAGACGATATATTGATCAGTAATACTTATAACTTTTTAATGTATAAATAGAATTGTTTAAATCATATTTTCTTTTTATTATTGGCAGAAAGAGTGTTGGATTTTATGTATTTATATGGGATCTGTCCAAGTTACTTAACTCTTTTTATTAACTCTGATGGTTTTTCAGGTGATTCTGTTTCACTTTCTTGACATAAAATTATATCATGTACAGATAACAATTTTTATTCTTCAGCATCTTTACCTCTGTTTTAGCTGTCATATTACATTGAACCCAATTCTCAAATAAGCATTACATAATAGTCATGGTAGATGGCTTGCTCCTGCGATGCTTCTAGTGCCTTGTGAAGTAAAAGACTGTTAGTATGAAATGCTCTCTAGCATAAGAAATACTACAATTAAAAGGGATATAAAGCTGAATGCTTTTCTCAAATTGCATAGTCATTTTCTGTGTGTTCTATTCATATTTAGTTAAGAGTTCTTGCCATCCAGAAAGAAAAAGAGCTTCAAGAAACATGTAAATTGCCTGAATTTAGTGAACTTATCCCTCTCAATCAGAAGAATTCTTTCTTGTTTGGTTCTACAATGAGAATGTTAATTTCTGGGTTCTAGTTGTGAGTTTAGAGAGAAGTTTGGGCAAAATGCACCATACCATTATCAAGTTGAATGCCCTAGTGGGCCTGCACTGTAGGAACAGAGGCAACTCAGAAGTAGCCTAAGTCATACCAAAAGTGCGACAACTTTGAATTAGCTCAGGCTGTGGTTGGATTAGTATCATTCATTCTCTCTCTAAAAGAAGAATAACCCTTTTTGGTAGACGACAACATTATTTAGCACATGTGTTCTTAAGGTGGTATATTTCTCCCAAGAAGGTAAACTTTGGTTCTTAAGTGGTGAAAAAGTGTTGACATATTGCAGTTGTTTGTGGCTTTTAAAGGTCACAACATATAAAAAGATAAACAGTATATCTTTGTCATTTTAATGCCCTGAGTGGGATGAGGGAAATACTGACTTACATTCTTCACTTTTTTTACACAACACCCGGTAATCAAAAGTTAAAGGTATATTAAGAGACAAAACCATATGACCAAAATAGAAGAGAAAATAAAGAGAGCATAATTTTTGAATTTTGCCCTAGAGATTGAGGTTAGAATGTAGGGACTTAAAAATAACATGATCGGGCTTCCCTGGTAGCTCAGTGGTAGAGTTTGCCTGCGGATGCAAGAGACAAGTTTGATCCCTGATTCAGGAAGATCCTACATACCGTGGAGCCACTAAGCCTGTGAGCCAAAACTATTGAGCCTGGGCTCTAGAGCCTTGGAGCTGCAACTCTTGAGCCCATGTTCTGCAACTACTGAAGCCCGTGTTCCCTAGAGCCCAAGTTCCACAACAGGAGAAGTCACCACAACAAGAAGCCTGCTCACCTCAGCTAGAGAGTAGCACTCACTCCCTGCAGCTAGAGAAGAGCCTGTGGCAGCAGTGAAAACCCAGACTAGCCAAAAATAAATAAGTAAATAAATAAAATTAAAACAAAAAGAAACATGATTAATATGTTTAGAAAAAAAGAAAAATTGGAAAATTTCACTAAGGAATTGAAATTTGTGGAAATAAAAGCAAACAAAAAATGTTATGACTGAAGAATACAGCATTCAAAATTAAGAACTCTGTGAATAGGTTTAATAGCAGATTATACAAGACAGAAGATAGTACTTATAATAAACTAGAAAACAGGTTAGGGCTTCCCTGGTGGTCCAGTGGGTAAGGACACCGCCTTGCAGTGCAAGGGGCGCCGGTTCGATCCCTGGTCTGGGAAGATCCCACGTGCCGCGGAGCGGCTGGACCCATGTGTCCAATTACCGAGCCGGAGCTCTGGAGCGCATGCGCCGAGAGCCGGTGCTCTGCGACAACAGAGGCCACCGCGATGGGAGGCCCACACGGACCAACGAACAAAGATGGATGAAAATAGACAAATGAAAGACCAATAGAAGTAGCCTGCCTGCTTCCCTCCTTCCCCACGTCACCCCCCCCAAAATAAATTAATTAATTAATTAAAAAAAGAAAACAGGTTATTAGAAAATATCTACAGTTTACTAGAGAGAAGAAATAATATGTGTGTGCATTTCTACTCATTAGTAATTGGAAAAGAACCATCTTTTTCCATACTCCAATCAGAAATAGATATTCTAACCTGTTTATATTTGGCCACTTTATGTGTAAAGTGATATTTCATTGTTACTTTAATTTGCATTTCATTTACTAACAGAACATTCAATGCTTAATTTTATTTTCCTGTTTAGGTGTTATTTTTTGAGAAATATCTATTCATGTGTTTTCTAATATATCTCTGGGAGTGTATACTTGTCTTATCAATTTGTATTTTTTCTTGTATAGGAGATACAGTCTTTTGGTGTCTCCATTAAAAACATATTTTCTTTATATATAAAATGATTTTGATTAATATAGTGTTTTTTATTTAGTAGCAAAAAATCTGGGTTTGTATACTGGCAATTGTACTAGAAGGGTATGTAAGATGATAAAATGAGCTTTTACAATAAGTAAGTCAAAAAAAGTAACATAAATTTCACCTAAGGAATGCTGCACCTCAGCTAGAGTAGCCCACTCCCTGCAACTAGAGAAGAGCCTGTAGCAGCAGTGAAAACCCAGACTAGCCAAAAATAAATAAGTAAATAAATAAAATTAAAACAAAAAGAAACATGATTAATATGTTTAGAAAAAAAGAAAAATTGGAAAATTTCACTAAGGAATTGAAATTTGTGGAAATAAAAGCAAACAAAAAATGTTATGACTGAAGAATACAGCATTCAAAATTAAGAACTCTGTGAATAGGTTTAATAGCAGATTATACAAGACAGAAGATAGTACTTATAATAAACTAGAAAACAGGTTAGGGCTTCCCTGGTGGTCCAGTGGGTAAGGACACCGCCTTGCAGTGCAAGGGGCGCCGGTTCGATCCCTGGTCTGGGAAGATCCCACGTGCCGCGGAGCGGCTGGACCCATGTGTCCAATTACCGAGCCGGAGCTCTGGAGCGCATGCGCCGAGAGCCGGTGCTCTGCGACAACAGAGGCCACCGCGATGGGAGGCCCACACGGACCAACGAACAAAGATGGATGAAAATAGACAAATGAAAGACCAATAGAAGTAGCCTGCCTGCTTCCCTCCTTCCCCACGTCACCCCCCCCCAAATAAATTAATTAATTAATTAAAAAAAGAAAACAGGTTATTAGAAAATATCTACAGTTTACTAGAGAGAAGAAATAATAGGTGTGTGCATTTCTACTCATTAGTAATTGGAAAAGAACCATCTTTTTCCATACTCCAATCAGAAATAGATATTCTAACCTGTTTATATTTGGCCACTTTATGTGTAAAGTGATATTTCATTGTTACTTTAATTTGCATTTCATTTACTAACAGAACATTCAATGCTTAATTTTATTTTCCTGTTTAGGTGTTATTTTTTGAGAAATATCTATTCATGTGTTTTCTAATATATCTCTGGGAGTGTATACTTGTCTTATCAATTTGTATTTTTTCTTGTATAGGAGATACAGTCTTTTGGTGTCTCCATTAAAAACATATTTTCTTTATATATAAAATAATTTTGATTAATATAGTGTTTTTTATTTAGTAGCAAAAAATCTGGGTTTGTATACTGGCAATTGTACTAGAAGGGTATGTAAGATGATAAAAATGAGCTTTTACAATAAGTAAGTCAAAGAGTGAAAGACAAGTATGATATCACATATATGTGAAATCTAAAAATAATTGAAGGCTCTAAAGGCAAATAAACTTATTTACAAAACAGAAATAGACTCAGACATGGAAAGCTATCTTATGGTTAACAAAGGGGATAGTGGTGGGGGTTGGGGGTCAATAAGGCGTTTGGGATCAACAGACACATACTACTATATATAAAACAGGTAAACAACAAGCATCTACTGTATACCATAGGAAGCTATACTCAGTATCTTGTAATAAGCAATAATGGACAAAAATCTGAAAAAGAATACTATATATGTGCATATGTATATATCTGAATCACCTTGCTGTAGACCGGAACTAACGCAACTACCACGTTCTTAAGTATAAAGTCATGGTTTTCTAATGACTGTCATATATACAAGTTTGTGTGTACACATGTTTTATATCTACCCTTGTAATTTGGTGTGGATGACAAAAGCTGTTGGAGGTGACTTTATGTTCTCAATTAAGTTTCTTCATGATTTTGTTTTTGGTCTTGATTAATAATGTCAGTTTACTCTTTGTTAGAAATTAATGTAACTGTTGTCTAATTTTCACATTACACATCTATTTAGCTATAATTAAATGATTAGTAATTTTCATGAAGTTTGAGGTGGACACTGTTAATGATTCAGCCTGAAAGTGTGTCTTTGTGAGCGTGGGGGAACAGAGTGTGTTGCTTTTCTTTTATAGATCTAAAACTGTTGCATTATTGGCATACACACACATAAAATTTGTCCCTTGCTATCACCCTATCATGGTAAAGTAGCCACTATAGAGGTCGCACCTCGATTGTTTCATTAAGAGTAATCGTGCCATGAAAGATAGTTCACCTGGGGATCGCCTGCTTATTTTGGCTGTGGAGGCTAGCCATCCTGGTTCTACCACTTACCACCCGCTTAACCTTAGACAAGTTAAATAAACTTTCCAGGTTTTAACTTCACTACGAATGAAATGAGGCTGATGATAGTATCCTCTCATAAAATTAAATGTGATAATGCATGTCAAGAGCTCACCCAGAGCAAACACTTATGGATGGAAACTGGAATTAGCATTTCTGGTAAAACTTTGCCTGTTCATATTTAGGTTGAGATACAGAAGTCACACTCTGAAATTAGAGAGTGTTTAAAGCTTTTACTTACAAACTCTGAACAGTTAAAAGATAAAAACATATTTTTGTGAAATCTAAAAATAATTGAAGGCTCTAAAGGCAAATAAACTTATTTACAAAACAGAAATAGACTCAGACATGGAAAGCTATCTTATGGTTAACAAAGGGGATAGTGGTGGGGGTTGGGGGTCAATAAGGCGTTTGGGATCAACAGACACATACTACTATATATAAAATAGGTAAACAACAAGCATCTACTGTATACCATAGGAAGCTATACTCAGTATCTTGTAATAAGCAATAATGGACAAAAATCTGAAAAAGAATACTATATATGTACATATGTATATATCTGAATCACCTTGCTGTAGACCGGAACTAACGCAACTACCACGTTCTTAAGTATAAAGTCATGGTTTTCTAATGACTGTCATATATACAAGTTTGTGTGTACACATGTTTTATATCTACCCTTGTAATTTGGTGTGGATGACAAAAGCTGTTGGAGGTGACTTTATGTTCTCAATTAAGTTTCTTCATGATTTTGTTTTTGGTCTTGATTAATAATGTCAGTTTACTCTTTGTTAGAAATTAATGTAACTGTTGTCTAATTTTCACATTACACATCTATTTAGCTATAATTAAATGATTAGTAATTTTCATGAAGTTTGAGGTGACGACACTGTTAATGATTCAGCCTGAAAGTGTGTCTTTGTGAGCGTGGGGGAACAGAGTGTGTTGCTTTTCTTTTATAGATCTAAAACTGTTGCATTATTGGCATACACACACATAAAATTTGTCCCTTGCTATCACCCTATCATGGTAAAGTAGCCACTATAGAGGTCGCACCTCGATTGTTTCATTAAGAGTAATCGTGCCATGAAAGATAGTTCACCTGGGGATCGCCTGCTTATTTTGGCTGTGGAGGCTAGCCATCCTGGTTCTACCACTTACCACCCCGCTTAACCTTAGACAAGTTAAATAAACTTTCCAGGTTTTAACTTCACTACGAATGAAATGAGGCTGATGATAGTATCCTCTCATAAAATTAAATGTGATAATGCATGTCAAGAGCTCACCCAGAGCAAACACTTATGGATGGAAACTGGAATTAGCATTTCTGGTAAAACTTTGCCTGTTCATATTTAGGTTGAGATACAGAAGTCACACTCTGAAATTAGAGAGTGTTTAAAGCTTTTACTTAGGTTCTAAAGTTGTTACTGCTTCTGAAGAGTGAGCAGTGACTGCAAGGAAGTGTCAAATGTCCGAATAGATCTTGATGTCATTATCTCATGGAAGCTGTAACACAACAGCTGAACTATATTTATATAAAATTGAGATAGTAACACATTCCAAGAAGCATATAGGTTTAATGGGAATGCATGGTGAATTCACTTTGTCAAGTTCTATCTTTAAGCAAAAATTGTTACCAACAATACTTAAAACTTTTTCGTACTTGTTTGAATATTTCCATTTCTCCTGGAACACTGGGCTATCAATTAAAGTATGGAGAATGATCTGCTTATTGAAGTACAGTGCAGTCTTTTCCCTCTGGTTGCTTTCTGAAGTATTCTGAGGTTATGCTCAATGTGTTTTTCTTCTTTTTCTCTTTTTGATATTTATTTGTTTACCTGGCTCCACCAGTGAGGCACTCAGGATCCTTAGTTGTGGCATGCACACTCTTAGTTGGGGCATGTGGCGTCTAGTTCCTTGACCAGGGATTGAACCCAAGCCCCCTGCACTGGGAGCACAGAGTCTTCACCACTGGACTGTGAGGGAAATCCCCTTTTCTCTTTTTAAAGTATTAAAATTAGAGCATGAGAGTGGTAGAAATTTCAAAATGATTCTGAAGTAACAAAGCTATGCTTTGCATTCACCGGTCTTCTCTGACCAGTCAGTTTCAGTAGTCAAGGAACATCAGGGGTTCTGATGATGTTTACATATCTTATGTAGATCCTGAGGGTTTTTTATGGTACCAGTAACCCTCTTCCTACTTTCTGCTCTGTGGTTGTATATAATGCCTATTTTTCAAGCATTTGGAGGTCTTTTCTGATTTTTCTATTAAAAACCACCCCGCTTAACCTTAGACAAGTTAAATAAACTTTCCAGGTTTTAACTTCACTACGAATGAAATGAGGCTGATGATAGTATCCTCTCATAAAATTAAATGTGATAATGCATGTCAAGAGCTCACCCAGAGCAAACACTTATGGATGGAAACTGGAATTAGCATTTCTGGTAAAACTTTGCCTGTTCATATTTAGGTTGAGATACAGAAGTCACACTCTGAAATTAGAGAGTGTTTAAAGCTTTTACTTAGGTTCTAAAGTTGTTACTGCTTCTGAAGAGTGAGCAGTGACTGCAAGGAAGTGTCAAATGTCCGAATAGATCTTGATGTCATTATCTCATGGAAGCTGTAACACAACAGCTGAACTATATTTATATAAAATTGAGATAGTAACACATTCCAAGAAGCATATAGGTTTAATGGGAATGCATGGTGAATTCACTTTGTCAAGTTCTATCTTTAAGCAAAAATTGTTACCAACAATACTTAAAACTTTTTCGTACTTGTTTGAATATTTCCATTTCTCCTGGAACACTGGGCTATCAATTAAAGTATGGAGAATGATCTGCTTATTGAAGTACAGTGCAGTCTTTTCCCTCTGGTTGCTTTCTGAAGTATTCTGAGGTTATGCTCAATGTGTTTTTCTTCTTTTTCTCTTTTTGATATTTATATGTTTACCTGGCTCCACCAGTGAGGCACTCAGGATCCTTAGTTGTGGCATGCACACTCTTAGTTGGGGCATGTGGCGTCTAGTTCCTTGACCAGGGATTGAACCCAAGCCCCCTGCACTGGGAGCACAGAGTCTTCACCACTGGACTGTGAGGGAAATCCCCTTTTCTCTTTTTAAAGTATTAAAATTAGAGCATGAGAGTGGTAGAAATTTCAAAATGGTTCTGAAGTAACAAAGCTATGCTTTGCATTCACCGGTCTTCTCTGACCAGTCAGTTTCAGTAGTCAAGGAACATCAGGGGTTCTGATGATGTTTACATATCTTATGTAGATGCTGAGGGTTTTTTTTTTTATGGTACCAGTAACCCTCTTCCTACTTTCTGCTCTGTGGTTGTATATAATGCCTATTTTTCAAGCATTTTGAGGTCTTTTCTGATTTTTCTATTAAAAAAAAGATCACCATTCACATTTTATTCTGAATGGCTTTGGTGCAATTAGTTGCTTTTTGCATTGCGGTGTATGTTATATGGCATCTGTTTCTAAAATAATGGATTCATTTTCCCACTTATAGAGAAAATTGGCTTTGAATGACCTACATGGTAAGCTTAACTTTATTTTGTACAGCTCTTTTAAAGGTTACAGTCACTTGCACATTGGTTGCTCTGAGCCTTTTTAAAATAAAAATATTTGAAGCCAACTTTAGATTATATCTTTGTACTAGCTAAAAGATTTCTATCATGATAAGGAAGTTATGTCTGGCCCAGTCCATCTCAAACCTCTCTCCTCCCTCTTCCGTTTTCTTTGTAACATGCGCTGATGCCCTCTATCCTTAGTAGTTTAGGAAACATGGATGTATAGCTCTGTTCTATGCTGGTTTTCTATTGTCCTGTAACAAATTACCATAAACTTAGTGGCTTAAAACAACACTCATTTATTGTCTGCTCGCTCTGGACATCAGAAGTGTGGGCAGGACTCAGCTCTGTTCTGCTCCCAGCTCACGCAGTCAATAGCACTAAGTGCCTTACAGTTGTCCATCTCACCCTGGTTTCCATCTTCTTCAGACTGGGCCAGTGAAGTCGTTCTTTTCTTCTTTTAAAGGATTTCCCTGATTAGGTGAGGCCCACACAGGATAATTTCCTTTTGATGAACCTCAGAGCCAACCGATGAGTAATCAGATCATGGGGATGATACTCTGTCATCTTGACAGGCCTGGCCACAGTGGACAGGGAGGGAGGAGTAATATACATGAGTGTAAATTACTGGTTCCTTCTTAGCATTCTGCTGCCATATTCTGGGTTTTTTACTACTTCCCAGTGTTGAGGCACTGTTATGATCTCTGTGTTACAATCGAGTGAAACTTAGACTCACAGAGACAAACTCACTGACTTAAAAGACTAAATAAAAGCCCTCAGAGGTTTGTCAGTGATGTCAGGCTTTTCGATGGGGCCATTAAATTTGTGCAGTAGCTTATGTGTGAAATTGCTCGGCAGTCATTTCTAGTCTCCGTTTTTCTTTGGCCATACTGTTTTGGATCTGTATAGATAGGTGGCTTAGGATACTGGTATTAAACTGATACTTACATGTTAGGTCGAATCGTTTCAAAATAACGCAGCCTCTTTTTTTCTCTGTCCCATCATGAGTTCCATCACGTTCTTGCTGTCTTTAAAACAAGCTTAAGGAAAGAGAAAGAAACATGAATGATTCCCCGGGAATCCCCCCAGGAAGAAGGAACATACTCTCTGGCTGAAATTATTGAGGAGAACTGAAGTGGTACCCATGACCGGAATATAGGAGAAACTGTGTCAGTGAAGGTCAGCTAAAAGGTGATGAGAAGTGAGGGGAAGGAATATCTCGTTTTATTTTCCTTTAAGTCTTTTTGTTGCTTTCCCTTTAGTTTAATGGCTCAATGTCATGCTTTGTGAGTTAGAGGAAATTATTGAACTTTATGGATCTTAGGAACAAAGTGTTGATATTTGCCTATATTTCAACTTTTTTTTTTATCCTAAATTTTGCTTTCTTTTCATTCACTGCCTCAGGTAAAATAAATAAATAAATGAATTCTATTCCCTTTTGATCTTCATTTCAGGTTATTCAAAATGTATGGCTGACAGCCTTCAAAGGAATAATGCAGGCATTGGATGTTTTATTCAGTGTATTGCCGCTCTGCCCTTTGGTGCAGCTATTCAGATTGTTACGGAAGTGCCTGAGAGGTTGTCATGGATTTTGCCAGCAGTAAATGACAAGTCGCTGACATTCCTCAGAGCCAACCGATGAGAAAGTGGGAACTCTGTCATCTTGACAGGCCTGGCCACAGTGGACAGGGAGGGGGTAATATACATGAGTGTAAATTACTGGTTCCTTCTTAGCATTCTGCTGCCATATTCTGGGTTTTTTACTACTTCCCAGTGTTGAGGCACTGTTATGATCTCTGTGTTACAATCGAGTGAAACTTAGACTCACAGAGACAAACTCACTGACTTAAAAGACTAAATAAAAGCCCTCAGAGGTTTGTCAGTGATGTCAGGCTTTTCGATGGGGCCATTAAATTTGTGCAGTAGCTTATGTGTGAAATTGCTCGGCAGTCATTTCTAGTCTCCGTTTTTCTTTGGCCATACTGTTTTGGATCTGTATAGATAGGTGGCTTAGGATACTGGTATTAAACTGATACTTACATGTTAGGTCGAATCGTTTCAAAATAACGCAGCCTCTTTTTTTCTCTGTCCCATCATGAGTTCCATCACGTTCTTGCTGTCTTTAAAACAAGCTTAAGGAAAGAGAAAGACACATGAATGATCCCCCGGGAATCCCACAAGGAAGAAGGAACATACTCTCTGGCTGAAATTATTGAGGAGAACTGAAGTGGTACCCATGACCGGAATATAGGAGAAACTGTGTCAGTGAAGGTCAGCTAAAAGGTGATGAGAAGTGAGGGGAAGGAATATCTCGTTTTATTTTCCTTTAAGTCTTTTTGTTGCTTTCCCTTTAGTTTAATGGCTCAATGTCATGCTTTGTGAGTTAGAGGAAATTATTGAACTTTATGGATCTTAGGAACAAAGTGTTGATATTTGCCTATATTTCAACTTTTTTTTTTATCCTAAATTTTGCTTTCTTTTCATTCACTGCCTCAGGTAAAATAAATAAATAAATGAATTCTATTCCCTTTTGATCTTCATTTCAGGTTATTCAAAATGTATGGCTGACAGCCTTCAAAGGAATAATGCAGGCATTGGATGTTTTATTCAGTGTATTGCCGCTCTGCCCTTTGGTGCAGCTATTCAGATTGTTACGGAAGTGCCTGAGAGGTTGTCATGGATTTTGCCAGCAGTAAATGACAAGTCGCAATATATATGGCAAACGTTCTAGGTGTATTGGAAATTACCATTGCAACCTCTATTTCATGGAAGTTTGTGTGTTTCCCATGTAATCCTCAAAGTTCAGTCTAAATTCTTTACTTAGATTCAGGTCTTATCTCACATGTAATGATGTGTGGAGTAAAAATAACTTAGAATGCAATTACAAGTGGGAAACACATAAAAGCACATGGTAAGTTTTAAAACAGATTGTTTTTAATAATTCCTTGCTGTTGGGACAAGCGACATTCTCTTTTTATGCCCTCTTCCTTTAAGATGTCCACTTACTTTTGCATTGGCTGTAGTGAAATCTTGCAAATATCATTACCTTAGTGCCCCCTAATGAAATGTAAATAAAATGAATGATTACAGCTTGATTATGGGTCCAGTATTTATGAGGCTCCTGGTAACTTGCTGCATAAATTTAAGCATGTGAGTAAATTCTCCCAGGGACAGGCAGTGTGAGAGTATTTTTCTTTCCTATTTTTTATGATGTACTAATTCTTTTCACCTCTGAATTCTTTATGGTTGTTTCTGTTTTAGAAGAAGTAGGACCCTGGAAAATGGATATATTCTCTTTCTGGATGACTTTTATGGTCTCTGTACGGTTTTAACAAGACCTGAGTTTCAGCCTGATCCTGACCTGTCAAAGGAACAGTAAAATAAAGGGACACAGCTTTTCTTTTTAATTCCTGTACCATATTCCATCTCCACACCAGGGTGAAAAAAAGCATGAACATTTCTCTTCTCTGCCTTTTCTCATAAAACACATCAAATTTCCATCTATACGTTTATGGAAATCACAAGGGAAAGGGTTAACACTGTTCTCTGATTATTGTAGGGATTTCAGGCGTTTAAAGTTTTCTACTTTGCTAGCTAGATTATTGGAAATGAACCTCCATCTCCCTTGACTTTAAGTGTCCCTTTCATGGCAGCCTTTTCTTTGTAGAATGGTACAGTCTCTTCCTTCCTGCAATGCTTGTCCCACCTTCAAAGTGTTTTCTCTGACAGGAGATAAAATAACCCTTAATGGTTTACCAACCAGGCTCATACCCCACAGGAAAGGAAAATTTAATTTTAATTTGAATTTGAGATCATGGATACATTTTTTAAAATATATTTATTTCTCTATTTGGCTGTGTCAGATCTTAGTTGTCACATGCAGGGTCTTTAGTTGTGACATATGAACTCTTAGTTTTGACTTGTAGGTTCTAGCGCCCTGACCAGGGGTCAAATCTGGGCTCCCTGCATTGGGAGTGTGGAGTCTTAGCCTCTGAACCACCAGGGAAGTCCCTCATGGGTACATTGTTAAAAGCACATGGTAAGTTTTAAAACAGATTGCCTTGCTGTTGGGACAAGCGACATTCTCTTTTTATGCCCTCTTCCTTTAAGATGTCCACTTACTTTTGCATTGGCTGTAGTGAAATCTTGCAAATATCATTACCTTAGTGCCCCCTAATGAAATGTAAATAAAATGAATGATTACAGCTTGATTATGGGTCCAGTATTTATGAGGCTCCTGGTAACTTGCTGCATAAATTTAAGCATGTGAGTAAATTCTCCCAGGGACAGGCAGTGTGAGAGTATTTTTCTTTCCTATTTTTTATGATGTACTAATTCTTTTCACCTCTGAATTCTTTATGGTTGTTTCTGTTTTAGAAGAAGTAGGACCCTGGAAAATGGATATATTCTCTTTCTGGATGACTTTTATGGTCTCTGTACGGTTTTAACAAGACCTGAGTTTCAGCCTGATCCTGACCTGTCAAAGGAACAGTAAAATAAAGGGACACAGCTTTTCTTTTTAATTCCTGTACCATATTCCATCTCCACACCAGGGTGAAAAAAAGCATGAACATTTCTCTTCTCTGCCTTTTCTCATAAAACACATCAAATTTCCATCTATACGTTTATGGAAATCACAAGGGAAAGGGTTAACACTGTTCTCTGATTATTGTAGGGATTTCAGGCGTTTAAAGTTTTCTACTTTGCTAGCTAGATTATTGGAAATGAACCTCCATCTCCCTTGACTTTAAGTGTCCCTTTCATGGCAGCCTTTTCTTTGTAGAATGGTACAGTCTCTTCCTTCCTGCAATGCTTGTCCCACCTTCAAAGTGTTTTCTCTGACAGGAGATAAAATAACCCTTAATGGTTTACCAACCAGGCTCATACCCCACAGGAAAGGAAAATTTAATTTTAATTTGAATTTGAGATCATGGATACATTTTTTAAAATATATTTATTTCTCTATTTGGCTGTGTCAGATCTTAGTTGTCACATGCAGGGTCTTTAGTTGTGACATATGAACTCTTAGTTTTGACTTGTAGGTTCTAGCGCCCTGACCAGGGGTCAAATCTGGGCTCCCTGCATTGGGAGTGTGGAGTCTTAGCCTCTGAACCACCAGGGAAGTCCCTCATGGGTACATTTTGTGTCTTAGTATTGGTTCCCAAGAATTCAACTCTTATAGAGGCAACAGGCTGTGATGTGAGGAGGCAGCTTGGACTGAAATTGGTAAAGATACATTAACATTCGTTTCATTGTGTTGTGCCAGATGTGTGCTCAGTTGTGTCCGGCTCTTGCAGCTCCGTGAACTGTAGCCCACCAGGCGCCTCTGCCCATGTAATTTTTCAGGCAAGAACACTGGCGTGGGGTGCCATTTCCTCCTCCAGGGGATCTTCCTGATTGAACTCATGTCTTTTCTGTCTCCGGCAATGGCAGGTAGATTCTTTACCACTAACTCCACTGGGAAGTCTATATTCTGCTATCTGGGACCTTAAAAAAAATTCTCTCTCATGCAAGATATGTAGGAAAATAGAGTGTTTGGATGTCAGGCTTCTCATATGAAGTGACTGTCCCTCTTATCCACAAGGCAGGTGTCACAGGTCCGGTCTGTTTTGAGTACCACCTCCGTAAAAAGTAGGGGTGATGAAGGGTTCTATTGACTTAGAGGATTTAAACCTGTTCACAGACTGAATTCCCAAGTTGGCTGAGCAGATAGAAAAGGAAAGGCAAAGATGAAAACTGATGTCGTTTTCTGATTTGGATTATTTGTCTCAGAACAAAGGACCAACTTCTGTTGGAATATGGGCATGATAAGAGAGGTATGTGATCCAATTCCAAGTTTTAGATTATCAGAACGTGGTAAGGCATTAGGGATATCCACATAAAAACTCTGTCATATCATCAGAGGTTCATCTTGAGCAGTTCTCTGCTGTTTGGCATGACAGAATTATGAAAATTTGTGACTTTAATGTCTCCTTTCTCACCTTTTGATACCTGGATCCTTTTTGTTCCCTCTATCCATCTCTGCTGCTGGTCCAGGGCTAGGCACCTCAGACTCTCTCTTCAGGAAGCTCTCAACTTTCCTCCAGTACAGTTTCCAAGTCACATGGCTATTACTGCTATTTACAGATGATGCCATTTGTATCACTGGCTTGAATGGCCTTGAATGAAACACAGCATGCTGGACCTATCAATTTAGCCCAGAGTGGTTCTGATTTCTTTAGTCAAGAATAATGACAAGCCTTCTAGAAATAAACTCCCATTTGAATTTGACACTCATTCCTGTAACTATATGTTTAGTTATCTTTGCTGAACTATTCTTTGCTTTGTGAAGGATTTATTGAGTGCCTTCTATGTGTGAGCACTGTACTAAATAAACATTTAGTATAAAAGAGTGAACAAAAAGGCATGACCCCTGCCTTTGTGGGATTTATATTAATATTTGTTATTTAAAATTTACTGTTTGTAATAAGTGTTCTGAAGGAAAAGAACAGAATAAGCTAGGTGAAGATAATTGCAGATCTAATTTACATCAAGAGGTCAGGGGAGATTATTTTGAGCAAGTGGTGTTTAAGCTATCTGGGACCTTAAAAAAAATTCTCTCTCATGCAAGATATGTAGGAAAATAGAGTGTTTGGATGTCAGGCTTCTCATATGAAGTGACTGTCCCTCTTATCCACAAGGCAGGTGTCACAGGTCCGGTCTGTTTTGAGTACCACCTCCGTAAAAAGTAGGGGTGATGAAGGGTTCTATTGACTTAGAGGATTTAAACCTGTTCACAGACTGAATTCCCAAGTTGGCTGAGCAGATAGAAAAGGAAAGGCAAAGATGAAAACTGATGTCGTTTTCTGATTTGGATTATTTGTCTCAGAACAAAGGACCAACTTCTGTTGGAATATGGGCATGATAAGAGAGGTATGTGATCCAATTCCAAGTTTTAGATTATCAGAACGTGGTAAGGCATTAGGGATATCCACATAAAAACTCTGTCATATCATCAGAGGTTCATCTTGAGCAGTTCTCTGCTGTTTGGCATGACAGAATTATGAAAATTTGTGACTTTAATGTCTCCTTTCTCACCTTTTGATACCTGGATCCTTTTTGTTCCCTCTATCCATCTCTGCTGCTGGTCCAGGGCTAGGCACCTCAGACTCTCTCTTCAGGAAGCTCTCAACTTTCCTCCAGTACAGTTTCCAAGTCACATGGCTATTACTGCTATTTACAGATGATGCCATTTGTATCACTGGCTTGAATGGCCTTGAATGAAACACAGCATGCTGGACCTATCAATTTAGCCCAGAGTGGTTCTGATTTCTTTAGTCAAGAATAATGACAAGCCTTCTAGAAATAAACTCCCATTTGAATTTGACACTCATTCCTGTAACTATATGTTTAGTTATCTTTGCTGAACTATTCTTTGCTTTGTGAAGGATTTATTGAGTGCCTTCTATGTGTGAGCACTGTACTAAATAAACATTTAGTATAAAAGAGTGAACAAAAAGGCATGACCCCTGCCTTTGTGGGATTTATATTAATATTTGTTATTTAAAATTTACTGTTTGTAATAAGTGTTCTGAAGGAAAAGAACAGAATAAGCTAGGTGAAGATAATTGCAGATCTAATTTACATCAAGAGGTCAGGGGAGATTATTTTGAGCAAGTGGTGTTTAAGTTGAGATTAATATTTTAACTTAGCAAATTAGAGGAAAGGCATTTTTTTTCTAAAGTTTGCTTGTTTTACCATAAGTTTCTTAAAAGCAGTTGAAATCATAGATCCTTCATATATATTTAATCTTATAGTGGTAACCAAGATGTCACTAAAAAACAAGCAAATAAAATAAATGTTTATAAATAATAGTCTATATGATGGGGAAGAATATTAGGGACAAACAACAAACACTGTGATCAAATAGTTGAATGTTGAAATAATGAGGGTTTGACCCGGAGATAATTACTTATTTTGGAAATAGGAAAGGTCTGAGTTCAGGTAGCAAATTTAAGTATGATGTGTCAGAATGTGTGTTGAAAGACAAGATGCTTTGTCAACCTTCACAAGTAAATCATTTAGTTCAGAAACAGTGTCCTTCAGTAATCCTAAAAACCAAAAACGTGGAGTACACTGAGAGGCACTTGCTTTGGGGGAGGGAACAGATGTTTTAACGCAATGTTGTTACTATTAGGTCAAGAAAATAAAAAATAAAGTTAATTAGAATTTGAATGGATCTCTGTTGAATGTTATATGCTATAAATGTAAGCTGTATCTTCCCACTGCACTTTACAATACTTAAGGAACATTCTTCAGATCGATCCTTCGTTAGGTTACAGAAAACAATCTCAATAAATTATCCAAAGCAGACTATTAAAGGTCCTTCTCTTCTTAGCTGGGTGACCTTGGATGAGTTAATTATTACCTCTGGGCTTCCTTTTTTCATTTACAAAATGGAGTAAGAATACCTGTAGGCTCAAGTTTATGAAGTTGGTATGAGCACTAAATTTAAAATATCTTTATTTAGAAATTAACAACATTTTTCAAAAGTTTGGAGGATAACATTCTCCTAAATAAAAAAGAAAAACATAAAAATCACAATTAGAAAGTCTTTAGAGAGTAATAGTAATGATCAACCCAAATATTAAAATTTGGTTCTGCTCAGGAGAAAATCAGTAGTTTTATTGTTTCTCACTTATTTCTATAGAATGCATTTTGTGTTTTCAGGTAACTCATCTCAGGTATATACCTCAGCAGTCACTTGATATTCTTGCAAAATGTGTTGATCTTTGTTTTTATAAGATGCTTATTTCAGCAGCTCCTAGTGTTCTTGTAAAGGTGCTATATTTGCATTGAAAGATTGTAATTTTCAATGGAAGAATTGAAAGTGGAGGAGGATTTTTCAGGTTACAAAAAAGTGATATTTGTGTTTCAGACTGAATTCTCTTTTTGGTTTTCTTCTTTGTATTTATGACACCATGCAGGCCCAGCTTATCTGTACTTGGGGCACAGCTCTTACAAGATTAAAAAATTGACTGTGAGGCACATAAGATAGGACATACTCTTAAAAACCTTGAAAAATACACATCGATGAGGCTAGGAAATATCACATTAACATCATGCATTTCTCGGAAAGGTCTGATGAAAATTGTGTTCAGAATGTGTGTTGAAAGACTTTGTCAACCTTCACAAGTAAATCATTTAGTTCAGAAACAGTGTCCTTCAGTAATCCTAAAAACCAAAAACGTGGAGTACACTGAGAGGCACTTGCTTTGGGGGAGGGAACAGATGTTTTAACGCAATGTTGTTACTATTAGGTCAAGAAAATAAAAAATAAAGTTAATTAGAATTTGAATGGATCTCTGTTGAATGTTATATGCTATAAATGTAAGCTGTATCTTCCCACTGCACTTTACAATACTTAAGGAACATTCTTCAGATCGATCCTTCGTTAGGTTACAGAAAACAATCTCAATAAATTATCCAAAGCAGACTATTAAAGGTCCTTCTCTTCTTAGCTGGGTGACCTTGGATGAGTTAATTATTACCTCTGGGCTTCCTTTTTTCATTTACAAAATGGAGTAAGAATACCTGTAGGCTCAAGTTTATGAAGTTGGTATGAGCACTAAATTTAAAATATCTTTATTTAGAAATTAACAACATTTTTCAAAAGTTTGGAGGATAACATTCTCCTAAATAAAAAAGAAAAACATAAAAATCACAATTAGAAAGTCTTTAGAGAGTAATAGTAATGATCAACCCAAATATTAAAATTTGGTTCTGCTCAGGAGAAAATCAGTAGTTTTATTGTTTCTCACTTATTTCTATAGAATGCATTTTGTGTTTTCAGGTAACTCATCTCAGGTATATACCTCAGCAGTCACTTGATATTCTTGCAAAATGTGTTGATCTTTGTTTTTATAAGATGCTTATTTCAGCAGCTCCTAGTGTTCTTGTAAAGGTGCTATATTTGCATTGAAAGATTGTAATTTTCAATGGAAGAATTGAAAGTGGAGGAGGATTTTTCAGGTTACAAAAAAGTGATATTTGTGTTTCAGACTGAATTCTCTTTTTGGTTTTCTTCTTTGTATTTATGACACCATGCAGGCCCAGCTTATCTGTACTTGGGGCACAGCTCTTACAAGATTAAAAAATTGACTGTGAGGCACATAAGATAGGACATACTCTTAAAAACCTTGAAAAATACACATCGATGAGGCTAGGAAATATCACATTAACATCATGCATTTCTCTTTATGATGCTTGCTAATTGAAATAGATATTTTCTCTTCTGCTCAAATAAGATGCTTGAGGTCCAAGGAGTTATTATGACCACAAAACCAGCATTAGGCTTTCCAGGCTTTCATTTTCACCTCTTGTGTTGTTTAGTAGAACTTGGAGTGTCCAAATGAAAATCATTATAACAACTATTGTTAGAGAAAATATGTTTAGGCCACTGTGTCCTTCCTTCTCTCCCTTCATTCCCTTCTCCTCTAAAATGTAGCCAACAAAGCCTTTTCTATAAAATTCTATTTTTACATCAAGTAAGCATTTTATAATAAAATTAGGAAATACTAATTTATTATTTCCAGTATTGCACATGTAATTGGTATTCAGTATATGCTTGCCAAAGGAATGATAGCCGTCAAACATGCAATCTAAAGAGTTGGCATTTGTTTTTCCGTTGCTCGACTGGTCTCCATCATGTGAACTGTGATGGAGACATGTAATTCTGCTGTTTTTGTTACCATGACTTCAAACAGCAGAGCAACAGACGCATTTGGGTCATCTGTTATGCATTGTCAGGTCATTGTAACATTTCATAATGACTAAAGGATATGCTTGACTTGGAATTATGCAAGATGTGTTGGGAGCAGAAATTTCAGCAAGATGAGCATTTTCAAAAGAAGACTGTTGATCTCTACTGATGATGGAAACATTTGTACCTCTTGTTTATACACTGTCTTCCCCCGGTTTTAGAACCTGGTGTCCATAATATGAATGATAACAGTTCTCCAAAAGACAGTAACTATTATGTATGGACCTTTGTGTTTGAAGTTCACTGATGATCTCCTGAGTTTTCCTTCTTTCCTTTAACTGTTTTGAATTTGATATTCTTCCTCTTGTATTTAAAAGGTAAGATTTTTTTATTCATTCGTCAGTCTTCATGTTACCTCTTTTAGGTCTCTCTAGATGTTAGCCTCTGTTATTTATAAAAGTTTTCACAGAGCTTCAACTGTGGAAAATACCCTAAGTGCATAATTCACAGTGTGAAAAAATTTTTAAATATTAAAAATAAGACATCATGAGGATCACCTATGAGAGATGACATTTCTTGACTAAGAAACTCTGCTAATGTGGGTTGAGCTCTTGAAGGATGTTGGTGTGGCTGTTAATGGGTCAGGCCACAAGTAATTAAGCAGTTAACAAAAGTAGAAAATAGTACAGATAGGGCTGTCTCCTTCATATACCTGATGATCTAGCCAAACGGGAGATAACCATGGTGTTGCTGAGTGAAGAGATAGGGGTTTGTCAGTTTCCCAGAAAGTCCCAGACCTCTTGTGTTGTTTAGTAGAACTTGGAGTGTCCAAATGAAAATCATTATAACAACTATTGTTAGAGAAAATATGTTTAGGCCACTGTGTCCTTCCTTCTCTCCCTTCATTCCCTTCTCCTCTAAAATGTAGCCAACAAAGCCTTTTCTATAAAATTCTATTTTTACATCAAGTAAGCATTTTATAATAAAATTAGGAAATACTAATTTATTATTTCCAGTATTGCACATGTAATTGGTATTCAGTATATGCTTGCCAAAGGAATGATAGCCGTCAAACATGCAATCTAAAGAGTTGGCATTTGTTTTTCCGTTGCTCGACTGGTCTCCATCGTGTGAACTGTGATGGAGACATGTAATTCTGCTGTTTTTGTTACCATGACTTCAAACAGCAGAGCAACAGACGCATTTGGGTCATCTGTTATGCATTGTCAGGTCATTGTAACATTTCATAATGACTAAAGGATATGCTTGACTTGGAATTATGCAAGATGTGTTGGGAGCAGAAATTTCAGCAAGATGAGCATTTTCAAAAGAAGACTGTTGATCTCTACTGATGATGGAAACATTTGTACCTCTTGTTTATACACTGTCTTCCCCCGGTTTTAGAACCTGGTGTCCATAATATGAATGATAACAGTTCTCCAAAAGACAGTAACTATTATGTATGGACCTTTGTGTTTGAAGTTCACTGATGATCTCCTGAGTTTTCCCTTCTTTCCTTTAACTGTTTTGAATTTGATATTCTTCCTCTTGTATTTAAAAGGTAAGATTTTTTTATTCATTCGTCAGTCTTCATGTTACCTCTTTTAGGTCTCTCTAGATGTTAGCCTCTGTTATTTATAAAAGTTTTCACAGAGCTTCAACTGTGGAAAATACCCTAAGTGCATAATTCACAGTGTGAAAAAATTTTTAAATATTAAAAATAAGACATCATGAGGATCACCTATGAGAGATGACATTTCTTGACTAAGAAACTCTGCTAATGTGGGTTGAGCTCTTGAAGGATGTTGGTGTGGCTGTTAATGGGTCAGGCCACAAGTAATTAAGCAGTTAACAAAAGTAGAAAATAGTACAGATAGGGCTGTCTCCTCCATATACCTGATGATCTAGCCAAACGGGAGATAACCATGGTGTTGCTGAGTGAAGAGATAGGGGTTTTTTGTCAGTTATCATCCCTAGAAAGTCCCATGTGGTTTGTGATGTTTTTCCCTAAGCCTTGGGTCATTTAATATTTTTTGTTTGCTGACCATTTTTGACAGACTTTATCTGTCCAAAAATATAGTCCAGTAGCTTACCTTTGGGGTTACATATCCAGAGTATATCTGATTTTATGCAATATATTTTCCAAAATTCTGTTGAAAATCAATTTTTTAGGTGAATTAACTATGTTGAATATCTTAGATAGAAATATCTTCCTGGAATTATTTTGTCAAGTGACTCAATATTTATGCTTCATGATCTGGAAAAGTGTAGTGTACTTTATTTAGTAAAAAAGAACAAAGTAGTTGGGATCAGAAAAGTCTGATTTAGAAGACTAGCGCAGTCACTTACTGCGGGGACCTTCCGCAGAAAGGGAAGGCAGCAGGGATTACTCCCGGCTGAACCGGGAGATCTCGGAGAAAAGTGAATCTTGATCTGTCCGCCCCGCAGCCCCCTGGCTGAAGGCAGGGGACAATCAGACGCGACAGGGGTTCCATCAAAGTAGTTCCACTTTATTAGAGTAAACTAACAGTTTTTATAGGCAAACGAAAAGGGGGGTTTGCAAGGGACTTCCTATAGTTACACCAAACAAGCTAAAGGTCGAGCAACCATGCATTTACATTGCAATAGGAACTCACAGTGAGCCGGCATTGCCCAGAGCGCGGAAACCAGGGGGATCAATCAGAAGTTTTGACAATGGACCTTAGATCATGCCCTGTCTGTTCCTGTCAGCGTCCTTTTAGTACCAAACTGCAAATGTGCTTAAGCTTCCTTATGCTTGCAAAGGCCCTCTTTCCTTCAGGGCCCCACAACTTACTAACTATAAAATGTTGGGTGAGTAATTATTTTGGTTCCAGATAACACCATAAATTTTTCCCCTTTACTTTAGTATTCTGTATTTTCTGAATATTCGAGATCATATTTTCCCATGAATTTGTTCTTTTGTTCTATTTTCTTTGGTTCTGACTTAATGTACGTGTGTGTGTGTGTGTGTGTATTTGTTTTTTTATTTTTCTTCATCTGTTAATGAATAGTGAGCAATATATATATATATATATATATATATATATATATATATATATATATATATATATATATACCACTTCTATTGATATTGATCTTTCATTTATTTATTTCCATCCATCTTTGTTCTTTGGCCTTTGTGGGCCTCCCATCACAGTGGCCTCTCTTGCCACAGAGCACCAGCTTTAGGCGCACATGCTCCAGAGCTCTGGCTCGGTAGTTGGACACACTGGTCCAGCCACTCTGTGGCACGTGGGATCTTCCCAGGCCAGGGGTCGAACTGGAGCCCCTTGCACTGCAAGGCAGTGTCTTTACCCACTGGACCACCAGGGAAGCTCAGTGTATTCTTATATATTGCCCCAAATCCTTCTGGAAAAGTGTAGTGTACTTTATTTAGTAAAAAAGAACAAAGTAGTTGGGATCAGAAAAGTCTGATTTAGAAGACTAGCGCAGTCACTTACTGCGGGGACCTTCCGCAGAAAGGGAAGGCAGCAGGGATTACTCCCGGCTGAACCGGGAGATCTCGGAGAAAAGTGAATCTTGATCTGTCCGCCCCGCAGCCCCCTGGCTGAAGGCAGGGGACAATCAGACGCGACAGGGGTTCCATCAAAGTAGTTCCACTTTATTAGAGTAAACTAACAGTTTTTATAGGCAAACGAAAAGGGGGGTTTGCAAGGGACTTCCTATAGTTACACCAATCAAGCTAAAGGTCGAGCAACCATGCATTTACATTGCAATAGGAACTCACAGTGAGCCGGCATTGCCCAGAGCGCGGAAACCAGGGGGATCAATCAGAAGTTTTGACAATGGACCTTAGATCATGCCCTGTCTCTTCCTGTCAGCGTCCTTTTAGTACCAAACTGCAAATGTGCTTAAGCTTCCTTATGCTTGCAAAGGCCCTCTTTCCTTCAGGGCCCCACAACTTACTAACTATAAAATGTTGGGTGAGTAATTATTTTGGTTCCAGATAACACCATAAATTTTTCCCCTTTACTTTAGTATTCTGTATTTTCTGAATATTCGAGATCATATTTTCCCATGAATTTGTTCTTTTGTTCTATTTTCTTTGGTTCTGACTTAATGTACGTGTGTGTGTGTGTGTGTATTTGTTTTTTTATTTTTCTTCATCTGTTAATGAATAGTGAGCAGTATATATATATATATATATATATATATATATTTATATATATATATATATATATATACCACTTCTATTGATATTGATCTTTCATTTATTTATTTCCATCCATCTTTGTTCTTTGGCCTTTGTGGGCCTCCCATCACAGTGGCCTCTCTTGCCACAGAGCACCAGCTTTAGGCGCACATGCTCCAGAGCTCTGGCTCGGTAGTTGGACACACTGGTCCAGCCACTCTGTGGCACGTGGGATCTTCCCAGGCCAGGGGTCGAACTGGAGCCCCTTGCACTGCAAGGCAGTGTCTTTACCCACTGGACCACCAGGGAAGCTCAGTGTATTCTTATATATTGCCCCAAATCCTTCAGGGAATGATGAAAAGTATAAATAACTTTTTAAAATAGAGGGAATGTATTAAAGAAGTGTGTGAGAAAACTGTAAAACTTCTAAAATAGATTCTTTGCTTTAATGGGAGATATAACTTTTTGCCCTTTTGTGGTTGTCTTATGTCACTTAGCATCATATCTTCAGGGGTTATCCATGCTACAGCATATGTCAAAACAGCCTTCTCTTTTAAGACTGAAGAGCATACCATTTCATGCATCTGTCATATTTGGTTTATCTGTTCATCCATTGATGATGGACACCTCCATTTTTCTGCTGCAGGCTGGTCTGTATGCTCTGCAGGTCTGTTTTCTCTGGGTTCCATTTAGCATCATTACCTTCATCCTGGTAATTCCCTGCACTTCTTCCCATGTTCTGTCCTTTCCTTCATCTTAGGCATTTCTCTTAAATGGGTTACTTCATTGTGTAGGTGGAGCCTACCCCCTAGTAGTTTCTTGAGAAAAGGTGTACTGGTGGTTGATTTGATACTTTATATGTCTTCAGATATCTTTAGCAAACTATGTAGATGTTGGTAATAAGTCTTCTCTATCAAGAAAGGGTCTCATTTTGTTTGAGGAAGGAAGAAGAATAGGAGAGGGCAGGAGACAGGAAAGAGAAGAGTGAAAGGTGCTTCTGCCTTGATCCTTCCTCATCCTGCCCCACTAGGCAGGGTCCTGTCTTAGTCATCTTACTTCTCCCATGCCTTACCCATAGGAAGCATTTGCTATGTGTCCTTCAGTGACTGGACACACATGGGCAGTCCCAGGTCACCCGGTCTATGCAGGAATGGAGAATCCTTTGAGATCATTTACTAACTTCTCAAAAGGCCTGCTTGAAAAGCCAATACGCATCATTAAAGATATCACTAAAATTGAAACCTGATTCTTTATCTCCATGACATATAGAACATACAGCTTATTCTTCCTTTAATTTATATTCTGTCCTTCATCCTGTTTTGCTAAATGGTGAATTCCTTAAGAATCAAACTTGTGCATGATTCATGCTTACATCCCACACAATGCCATGCGTTATATAAATGCTCAATGTTTATAGTGTTACTACATGTAGGCACATGGCCCTGTTTTTTGTTTTTGTTTTTTTTTTTCCCACCTAAACCATTTTTATTGGGGCATAGCCAATTAACAATTTTGTGATAGTTTTAGGTGAACAGTAAAGGGACTCGGCCATACATATGCATGTAACCATTCTCCCACATTCTTCCATCTAGGTTGGTACATAACATTAAGCAGAGTTCCATGTGCTATACAATAGGTTTTTGTTGGTTATCCATTTCAAACATGGGAGTGTGTACATGACTTTTCCAACGTTCCCAAGCATCCCCTCCCCAATGCAACCATGAGTTTGTTTTCTAAGTTTATGAGTCTCTTTCTGTTTTATAAATAAGTTCATTTGTATCATTTCTTTTTAGAATCCACATAAAAGGGATGTCATATGATATTTCTCTTTCTCTGTCTGACTTCACTCAGTGTGACACTCTCTAGGTTCATTCATATTGCTGCAAATGACCTTATTTCATTCTTTTTAATGGCCAAGTAATATTCCATTATACAGTATACTAACACATATATATGGAATCTAGTAAGTTTGTACTGATAAATACACACACAGAGCATCGATGGAAAAACATCATAGAGAAAAGACTTATGGACTTTTGGGAAAAAATACAAAAAAAAATGTTTTTGCAGATATCTTTAGTGTAGATGTTGGTAATAAGTCTTCTCTATCAAGAAAGGGTCTCATTTTGTTTGAGGAAGGAAGAAGAATAAGAGAGGGCAGGAGACAGGAAAGAGAAGAGTGAAAGGTGCTTCTGCCTTGATCCTTCCTCATCCTGCCCCACTAGGCAGGGTCCTGTCTTAGTCATCTTACTTCTCCCATGCCTTACCCATAGGAAGCATTTGCTATGTGTCCTTCAGTGACTGGACACACATGGGCAGTCCCAGGTCACCCGGTCTATGCAGGAATGGAGAATCCTTTGAGATCATTTACTAACTTCTCAAAAGGCCTGCTTGAAAAGCCAATACGCATCATTAAAGATATCACTAAAATTGAAACCTGATTCTTTATCTCCATGACATATAGAACATACAGCTTATTCTTCCTTTAATTTATATTCTGTCCTTCATCCTGTTTTGCTAAATGGTGAATTCCTTAAGAATCAAACTTGTGCATGATTCATGCTTACATCCCACACAATGCCATGCGTTATATAAATGCTCAATGTTTATAGTGTTACTACATGTAGGCACATGGCCCTGTTTTTTGTTTTTTTTTTTTTCCCACCTAAACCATTTTTATTGGGGCATAGCCAATTAACAATTTTGTGATAGTTTTAGGTGAACAGTAAAGGGGCTCGGCCATACATATGCATGTAACCATTCTCCCACATTCTTCCATCTAGGTTGGTACATAACATTAAGCAGAGTTCCATGTGCTATACAATAGGTTTTTGTTGGTTATCCATTTCAAACATGGGAGTGTGTACATGACTTTTCCAACGTTCCCAAGCATCCCCTCCCCAATGCAACCATGAGTTTGTTTTCTAAGTTTATGAGTCTCTTTCTGTTTTATAAATAAGTTCATTTGTATCATTTCTTTTTAGAATCCACATAAAAGGGATGTCATATGATATTTCTCTTTCTCTGTCTGACTTCACTCAGTGTGACACTCTCTAGGTTCATTCATATTGCTGCAAATGACCTTATTTCATTCTTTTTAATGGCCAAGTAATATTCCATTATACAGTATACTAACACATATATATGGAATCTAGTAAGTTTGTACTGATAAATACACACACAGAGCATCGATGGAAAAACATCATAGAGAAAAGACTTATGGACATTGGGGAGAGGGAAAAGTGGGGTGAGAGATATGGAAAGAGCAACATGGAATCCTATGCTATCTAATATAAAAGAGATAACTATTGTCAATGTGCTGTGAGACTAAGGGATCATACATGGGGGCTATGTGATGGCCTGGAGGGGTGGGATGGGGAGGAATGGGATATACGTATGACTAAGCTGGAATTACACATATTTGTAAACAACAAAACTCTGTAAAATCAAAAAAGCAAAATAAAAAAAACCTTGTGATTGTGAAAAAAATCCATTTTATACATATATATATATATATATATATATATATATATATATATATAGCACTTCTTCTTTATCTGTTCCTCTATTGGTGGATATTTAGGTTGTTTCCATGTCTTGGCTGTTGTAAACAGTGCTGCAGTGAACATTGGGTAGCATGTATCTCTTCGACATGGCCCTGTTTAAGACCATTAAATGAGCCAGCCTTGGGACTTCCCTGGTGGTCCAGTGGGTAAAGAGTCCACCTTGCAATGCAAGGGACACTGGTTTGATCCCTGGCCCAGGAAGATCCCACACGCCTCGGAGCAGCGGGACCAGTGTGTCCAATTACAAGCCAGCGCTCTGGGGTGCATGCACCCAGAGCTGGTGCTCTGCAACGAGAGAAGCCACTGCAATGGGAGGCCCACACAGGCCAAAAGAATAAATATGGATGAAAATAAACAAGTAAAAAACCAATAAAAGAGGCCAAAAATTAAAACAAAAGAGCCACCCCCAGAGACTCTGTGATGCCTTTCAAACATGGGAGTGTGTACATGACTTTTCCAACGTTCCCAAGCATCCCCTCCCCAATGCAACCATGAGTTTGTTTTCTAAGTTTATGAGTCTCTTTCTGTTTTATAAATAAGTTCATTTGTATCATTTCTTTTTAGAATCCACATAAAAGGGATGTCATATGATATTTCTCTTTCTCTGTCTGACTTCACTCAGTGTGACACTCTCTAGGTTCATTCATATTGCTGCAAATGACCTTATTTCATTCTTTTTAATGGCCAAGTAATATTCCATTATACAGTATACTAACACATATATATGGAATCTAGTAAGTTTGTACTGATAAATACACACACAGAGCATCGATGGAAAAACATCATAGAGAAAAGACTTATGGACATTGGGGAGAGGGAAAAGTGGGGTGAGAGATATGGAAAGAGCAACATGGAATCCTATGCTATCTAATATAAAAGAGATAACTATTGTCAATGTGCTGTGAGACTAAGGGATCATACATGGGGGCTATGTGATGGCCTGGAGGGGTGGGATGGGGAGGAATGGGATATACGTATGACTAAGCTGGAATTACACATATTTGTAAACAACAAAACTCTGTAAAATCAAAAAAGCAAAATAAAAAAAACCTTGTGATTGTGAAAAAAATCCATTTTATACATATATATATATATATATATATATATATATATAGCACTTCTTCTTTATCTGTTCCTCTATTGGTGGATATTTAGGTTGTTTCCATGTCTTGGCTGTTGTAAACAGTGCTGCAGTGAACATTGGGTAGCATGTATCTCTTCGACATGGCCCTGTTTAAGACCATTAAATGAGCCAGCCTTGGGACTTCCCTGGTGGTCCAGTGGGTAAAGAGTCCACCTTGCAATGCAAGGGACACTGGTTTGATCCCTGGCCCAGGAAGATCCCACACGCCTCGGAGCAGCGGGACCAGTGTGTCCAATTACAAGCCAGCGCTCTGGGGTGCATGCACCCAGAGCTGGTGCTCTGCAACGAGAGAAGCCACTGCAATGGGAGGCCCACACAGGCCAAAAGAATAAATATGGATGAAAATAAACAAGTAAAAAACCAATAAAAGAGGCCAAAAATTAAAAAAAAAAAAAAAAGAGCCACCCTGTCCCAGCTTCAGAGACTCTGTGATTGCTCTTCTCTCTGTTGTGGTACTGTTTTTCCAGCTTTTTATAAGCTGTTCCTTTCCCCCCTGCTGATCAAGGTTGTACATCACTGAGTCTTCCTGGTCCCAGTCTAAAAGCACTGTGTACTCCCTGTGCTCCCGATTGTCCTGTTGCCTGTGAGGGCACCTACACAGTACCCATCCTGATCAGAAATAACCTTACCTATATCCTTATTTAGTTTTCCCAACTTAAATGGGCTCCACAGTTGGATCTTTCCTGTCTCATCTTCTCTTAGATCTCTTCTACCTAGGACTGTGACTGCACAAGAAACTAAGTTTTTTAAATTATTAAATTTTTATTGACATATAGTTGATTTACAGTGTTTTAGGTATACAGTAAAAATGATTATGAATAGTCTCAGCTATTGAGAGAGTGAAAATGTTAACAGTGGTATCTAATTATTATTGAATCATGTGAGTCATAATGGAAGAGATCAGACACATACACACACCTTTCTTGAACATTTTCCTCAACCATGCCCACCTTTAAAGTTTATATAAATAATTGAACATTCAGAGAGAATGATGCTCATTTTCTCTCTTGCCTTAGGGTTTTGTATTTTTCTTGTAGAAACCTTGAGTCTGGAGAGACAGAAAATGAGAAAATATTGGATTGAGGAGATCTGCACCTTGAATTTTGTCTAAGAAGTCAAACACTTCAGTGTCAATCCAGTCTGCCTGTGTGCCTCAGGTCACTTTCCCTGGCCAGGCACGTGATCTGCCCCTTCACCCATGGCCTCAGAGCCACCGTGGAGCTCATTTGCTAGTAGTTGGGGTTGTCTTGTTTGCAGATTTCACTGTCTCGGTTGCTGCTCCGGTGTGCATGGTGACCCTAGTAATTAGGTCTGTGATCTAAAGACAGGTCTGGGCTTCTGTTTGTAAAAACCCTTCCCTGTGAAAACAGGATGGAGGCATTACATACACTTAGGTTAGTAATATTGCTGAGAGAGGAAATATTGACTGAGAAAGGAAACAATAAGACTGGTCTTCCCTGCCGCCCCCAAGCTTAGTGCAGTGAAATCAGAAGCAAAATACCTGAAAGTGGTAAATAATACTGAGGTCCTGTGGAAACTGACACGTGCCTTTACAGCAGGCTTCCTGGAGCAGCAGTGTTGACTTGGGGCGGGTCATTCTTTGTTGTGGGGGCCATCTTCTGCATGGCAGTGTGCTCGGCAGTACCCCTGGTCTCTGCCCAGGTATGACAACCAAAAATGTGGCCAGACATTGCCAGCCCTGGTTGAGAACTACGCCTCTAGGGAATATAGAGAAGAACCCCGCCTTAAGCCATGCCACTGGGTTTGTTCAAACCCTCTTACCACTGTTAGTGTGACTGCGTGACGTTCTTTTCTGTAAGAAGAGAAGGCTGCTGTGTGGTTGTCTTCTTAGTGATACCAAAGTAGTTTGCATGCATGCATGCTAAGTGCTTCAGTCGTGTTTGACTCTTTTATGACCCCATGGACCATAGCCCACCAGACTGCTTGGCCCATAGGATTCTCCCGGCAAGAGCACTGCAGTGGGCAGCCATGCCCTTCTCCAGGGGATCCTCCCCACCCAGGGATCGAACCCAGGTCTCTTACGTCTCCTGCATTGGCAGGTGGGCTCTACCTCCAGCACCACCGAGAAGGCCCCTGGAAGCAGAGACATTTTGTACTTTAAACCAGCGTTTTCCCTACCTACTCGCCACCTGTAAAGATGCAGCATGCTAGTCTCATATGACCTTGGTTTTCTCCACACCCACTGGAGAGCCGCGGCTCTTTCGTGTGTGCCTTCCAGCTAGCAAGAGCTTTTCTGGGTCTTTGTGCAATAGTCTGCACATGTCCCAGTTCTTCTGTCTCTGAAAGGTTGCCTTCTGAGGTCATGATTCTGAAACTTAAGTCCCAGCACATAACACTATGAATATCTATAATTATAAGAAAAAAGAGGCCGAGTCTCTTTGGTTGGTGGTTGCAGCAATATAGGGAGGGACATTTATTCAGTGTTCAGCAGATACTGGATACGTTTGTGAGCTCTTCTTGGTACTGGAGATATGCATGACCTGCTTACCTTCTTGGTGCCTCCTCTCATAGGGAAACATAGACCATCAGTAAATAAGTACCAGTAATGTAAAATGATGGTAGGTGCAGAGGATAGAAAGACATCATAATGATAAGATAGCTCTGGGTATGGGCATGGCTTCCAGTTTCAAAGAGGAAAGAGTTGAGGCAGAAGAAATAGTAACTACAAAGGCTCTGGGGTAGAAGTGTTCTTGGTCTACATTAAGAACAGCCAAGACTTGGAGGTAGAGACCTGTGCAGTTCTTTGAAATCCTGGTTTCAAACATTGCCAGCCCTGGTTGAGAACTACGCCTCTAGGGAATATAGAGAAGAACCCCGCCTTAAGCCATGCCACTGGGTTTGTTCAAACCCTCTTACCACTGTTAGTGTGACTGCGTGACGTTCTTTTCTGTAAGAAGAGAAGGCTGCTGTGTGGTTGTCTTCTTAGTGATACCAAAGTAGTTTGCATGCATGCATGCTAAGTGCTTCAGTCGTGTTTGACTCTTTTATGACCCCATGGACCATAGCCCACCAGACTGCTTGGCCCATAGGATTCTCCCGGCAAGAGCACTGCAGTGGGCAGCCATGCCCTTCTCCAGGGGATCCTCCCCACCCAGGGATCGAACCCAGGTCTCTTACGTCTCCTGCATTGGCAGGTGGGCTCTACCTCCAGCACCACCGAGAAGGCCCCTGGAAGCAGAGACATTTTGTACTTTAAACCAGCGTTTTCCCTACCTACTCGCCACCTGTAAAGATGCAGCATGCTAGTCTCATATGACCTTGGTTTTCTCCACACCCACTGGAGAGCCGCGGCTCTTTCGTGTGTGCCTTCCAGCTAGCAAGAGCTTTTCTGGGTCTTTGTGCAATAGTCTGCACATGTCCCAGTTCTTCTGTCTCTGAAAGGTTGCCTTCTGAGGTCATGATTCTGAAACTTAAGTCCCAGCACATAACACTATGAATATCTATAATTATAAGAAAAAAGAGGCCGAGTCTCTTTGGTTGGTGGTTGCAGCAATATAGGGAGGGACATTTATTCAGTGTTCAGCAGATACTGGATACGTTTGTGAGCTCTTCTTGGTACTGGAGATATGCATGACCTGCTTACCTTCTTGGTGCCTCCTCTCATAGGGAAACATAGACCATCAGTAAATAAGTACCAGTAATGTAAAATGATGGTAGGTGCAGAGGATAGAAAGACATCATAATGATAAGATAGCTCTGGGTATGGGCATGGCTTCCAGTTTCAAAGAGGAAAGAGTTGAGGCAGAAGAAATAGTAACTACAAAGGCTCTGGGGTAGAAGTGTTCTTGGTCTACATTAAGAACAGCCAAGACTGAGTGTAGGAGTTGTAGGGGTGGAGACCTGTGCGTGTTACATGAATCTTTGAAATCCTGGTACAAACTCTTCTTTAATTTTTCATTTCAGAAAATTTTAGGCATGTGCTGTATAGAACAATATAATGAACTTCCTATCTACCTATCTCCCAGGCCTAATACACAGTAACTCAGGACCACTTTTCTTCTTTTTCCCCGCACCCCGCCCCATCATGCCTCTTTTATTTTTATATTTCTTTTCATCCATCTTTTTTATTCTTTGGCATATGTGGGTCTCCCATTGCAGTGGCCCCTCTCATTGCAGAGCACTGTCTCTGGGTGCATGTGCTCTAGAACGCTGCCTTGTAATTGGACACACCAGTCCTCTGGGGATCCTTCCAGGCCAGGGATCTAACTGGAGCCCCCTGCACTGCAAGACGGCCTCTCTGCCCACTGGACTACCAGGGAAGCCCCTTCTTTTTTTAAAAAAATATTTATTTATTTATTTATTTGCCTGCATTAGGTCTTGGCTGCAGCACCAGGCTTAGTTGTCCCATAGCATGTAGGATCTTAGTTCCCTGACCAGGGATTGAACCTACCTCCCCTGCATTGGAAGGTGGATGCTTAACCACTAGACCACAAGAGAAGTCCCTGCTTTCCTCTTGTATATATTATATCTTTCCCTCTTTCTCTCTAGGTTAACCTGAAGCAAAGCCTAGACATTTTATCTGTGAATATTTTGGGGGTATATGACTAAAATAAAAAATGATTGTGATTCAAATATTATACTTAAAAATAGATTATTAGTATTAACAAATGCCCAATATGCATGTATGTATTTGTGTGTGTGTGGGCATCAAATACAGTAATTATTTTCTAAATGCTTAATTATGTGTTTGATATCAGGATTTCGGAAAAAGTTTATGTGTTGCAATTAGTCTATATGTCTCAACTCTTTTAAGATTGAGTTTCTTTCTCCACCTTGTTTTTTTCACTACTGCTTTGAAAATGCTGAAGAAATCAGACCATTTTTTCAGGCTTTCACAGTCTAGTTTTTGCTGGCCATATTTTTGAAATATCAACATGTTCATTTGTCACTCTATTTCCTATAAAATGGTTTGATGTAGAAGCTTGGTTGTATCAAGGGTGATGTGGCTTTTTTTTTTTTTGATGAAATACAAAATAAACACTTATGAAGTATTTTGTAAGTGTTGTATCAAGCAGCACATAGCACCCTGCTGTCTCTTAGTGGTGTACGCAGTTATTGTTCATTATGACCTAGGTCTCTTGATTTGTTAAGTTTTGAAAAAACTGGTGATAATCTCATTTTGTCATTCACTCTGTATTTACCACTTAGAATACATCTGTGAAGAGAATCATTTAGCATCTATGAGGTGCAGTTCATAGGAAAAGCAGGATAAGTGCTTGATTTTTTCACCTTATCAGTTTTCAAAATTAATTGGATCATTTTCTAGCATCCTCCAAAGATGACCCTGCCTGGCTGGCTTTCTTCCTTTTCCTCCTTCCTCTCTTATCTCCTTGATGATGTTGTCTAGTCACTAAGTCATCTCCCACTTTTTGCAACCCTATGGACTGTAGCCTGCCAGGCTCCTCTGTCCATGGGATTCTCCAGGTAAGAATACTGGAGTGGGTTGCCGTTTCCTCTTCCGGGGGTCTTCCTGACCCAGGGGTTGAACCCACATCTCCTGTGTCTCCTGCATTGGCAGTCAGATTCTTTACTGCTGAGCCACTGGGGAAGCCCTTGAACTTATCTTCGTGAACTCATGATTCCAAACTTTGGATACATTTTATCATATTGCTGTTGACTCTACTGTTGATGTTCAGTTGTTCCATTTTTGGCCATGCTGTATCAAATAAGAATTATTTTCTAAATGGGCTAAAAAATTTTTTAAAAAAAGATTATTAGTATTAACAAATGCCCAATATGCATGTATGTATTTGTGTGTGTGGGCATCAAATACAGTAATTATTTTCTAAATGCTTAATTATGTGTTTGATATCAGGATTTCGGAAAAAGTTTATGTGTTGCAATTAGTCTATATGTCTCAACTCTTTTAAGATTGAGTTTCTTTCTCCACCTTGTTTTTTTCACTACTGCTTTGAAAATGCTTAAGAAATCAGACCATTTTTTCAGGCTTTCACAGTCTAGTTTTTGCTGGCCATATTTTTGAAGTATCAACATGTTCATTTGTCACTCTATTTCCTATAAAATGGTTTGATGTAGAAGCTTGGTTGTATCAAGGGTGATGTGGCTTTTTTTTTTTTTGATGAAATACAAAATAAACACTTATGAAGTATTTTGTAAGTGTTGTATCAAGCAGCACATAGCACCCTGCTGTCTCTTAGTGGTGTACGCAGTTATTGTTCATTATGACCTAGGTCTCTTGATTTGTTAAGTTTTGAAAAAACTGGTGATAATCTCATTTTGTCATTCACTCTGTATTTACCACTTAGAATACATCTGTGAAGAGAATCATTTAGCATCTATGAGGTGCAGTTCATAGGAAAAGCAGGATAAGTGCTTGATTTTTTCACCTTATCAGTTTTCAAAATTAATTGGATCATTTTCTAGCATCCTCCAAAGATGACCCTGCCTGGCTGGCTTTCTTCCTTTTCCTCCTTCCTCTCTTATCTCCTTGATGATGTTGTCTAGTCACTAAGTCATCTCCCACTTTTTGCAACCCTATGGACTGTAGCCTGCCAGGCTCCTCTGTCCATGGGATTCTCCAGGTAAGAATACTGGAGTGGGTTGCCGTTTCCTCTTCCGGGGGTCTTCCTGACCCAGGGGTTGAACCCACATCTCCTGTGTCTCCTGCATTGGCAGTCAGATTCTTTACTGCTGAGCCACTGGGGAAGCCCTTGAACTTATCTTCGTGAACTCATGATTCCAAACTTTGGATACATTTTATCATATTGCTGTTGACTCTACTGTTGATGTTCAGTTGTTCCATTTTTTTGGCCAAGTTTGCTAGGTGTTTGACTCTTACTTGAAATATGAAGGGAACTAGTGGAGAATTTTGAGCAGAAAAGTGAAATATTCTGGAAATGAGCATCTTGAAGTTTATGTGGCCAACAAAAGGCAGGAGGGTAGCAAGAAGGAAGTGGAGAGTTCACTTAGAAGGAATGACAGCAGTGTAGTCAGGACACGGTATATCTTGAGTCAAGGTGATTTGGGTGGATAGAACCGTGAGACTCTGGGTATTTTACGTGGCAAAGAAGTATGTTGGGGGTATTATGAGGAGCAAAGTTGATCCTTCCTATTTTGTATTTCATTATATCTTTCTTATTTCTTGTTGTTATGCTATTATGATAATTATACAGTTATTAGTTTACACTTCTGTGTGCCTCCTTGCAGTCACTAACCAGTGGAAGAGAAGGAGAAAGGGATGACAGAGGATGAGGTGGTTGGATGGCATCACTGATTCAGTGCACATATGCTTGAGCAAGCTCCTAGAGACGAAAGACAGGGAAGCCTGGCATGCTGCAGTCCATGGGGTCTCAGAGTCAGACACGACTGAGCGACTGGACTGAACTGAACTGAACCAATGACTATTCTCTGTGTGACTTTGTTGCCTGTGATAACAGGAAGGAGAGCTGGTTAGTTCTATACACTCACACAGAAGGAGAACAGTAACAAATTTCCCGGAGCAAGTTGGCAGAATGTAGAGAAAAGTTCTGGGATGATCACATGAACTGCCTCCAGCCCACATGCATCTTCGGTTCAGTTCAGTCGCTCAGTCGTGCCCGACACTTTGTGACCCCGTGGCCTTCAGTACTGCTGGCTTCTCTGTCCATTACCATCTCCCAGAGCTGGCTCAGACTCATGTCCATTGACTCAGTGATGCCGTCCAACCACCTTGTCCTTAAGTATGCCTATAAACAGGCGACTTTCTAGAGGGTGCACAGCTGAGCATAATATTGTAAAAGTGAGGGGGAAAATAGGGTGGAAGCCGCCCAGAACCTGAGTGCAGGCTTGACAAAGTGGGAGGCAGGCTGGGTTTCAGCCCTGACTTCCCTCCCTGCCCAGCACCCTTGTGCAGGGCACAACCTGAGCAACTGTGCATGGCATCCATGCTCTGATGGCCCCTGGGACAGGAGTAAACACACCCGAGTCTAATTCCAGCACCACACCACCTGTGAACCCTTAGCTTCGCCTTCATGGCCTTTAAAATGTAACCACTTGAACACACTGGTTCCACTGTGGCATGGCTGTGTGTGCACAGACTTGCTAAAGTCAAATCCTGGTTTGTCCTAGTGTTTCTTCTCAACAAACCAGTGGTTGCCAATATTTTAAACATTTTAAAATGCAGTAGAGGGGCTTCCCCTGGTGGTCCAGTGGGTAAGGACACCGCCTTGCAGTTCAAGGGGCGCCGGTTCAAACCCTGGCCTGGGAAGATCCCACGTGCCGCGGAGCGGCTGGACTGATGTGTCCAATCACCGAGCTGGAGCTCTGGAGCGCACACGCCCAGAGCCAGTGCTCTGCAACGACAGAGGCCACAGCGATGGGAGGCCCACAGGAGCCAAGGAATGAAGACAAATGAAAATAGAGAAATGAAAGACCAATAGAAGTGGCCCGCCCACTCCCCTCCCTCCCCAACCCGAGCCTCGCCCAAAGTAAATAAATAAATAAATCTTTAAAAAAAAAAAATGCAGTAGAGGAAGTGATGAGATACCGTTTTCCTATACCACAATGGAGGTACATTTAGTCCCAAGGTATGAATACTGTGAAAAATCGTGCTCATTGAATAAATATAGGGTGAAACTTTCAGGCTTTGAGAATATATGTACTCTGTTTGCTACCTTATTTGTATTTGATTGCTCTTATTATCATACTTAGCACAGTGATGTTCTTAAAAAATCAGCTTTCCAAAATAAAAATACAGGCTCAAATCTCTTGTATCTCTAGTTGGTATTGTCCCAATTGTAGGGTTTTGCCTGTTCTCAGAAGTCTTTGCCTCATTGCAGAGGTCAGCTTCCCCCAAATTAAGGCAGTTAGTTTATTCCTCTTTCTGATGATTGCCATATATAGAGAAAAATCTAATTTTCATTGGGCAACCATTCTCCGTGTCTTTCTTGTGGAACATGACTGATTTTGTTAACTCCACCAGGGAAAGAATAAGCAGAACTTCGTCAGGGTGGCCAAATTCTATTCAGGAGTATCCTCGGGAGGCAGAGAATAGTGGAGGCTGGCTGAGATCAACTCTTGGATAAGTATGATGCTGTTGCGTTGTTATTATTTTTTCCAGTCTGCATGGTGAAGAGGACTTTTCATTTCACTGAGGTGAAAACTGGGTCTGTGAGAGGAACGACTTTCTTTAAAAAAAAAAAAAAAAAAATCAGAAACCAATTACTTGATATGCAGAGCCAAAAGCCTCATTCCCTTAACGAAATCAGTGCAGTGTGCACTGCCGTTAACCTGAGGAGAGCGGCTGACATCTCTTGATTACACTGGAGCTGGAAGGACCCAAACTTGCAGGATCCCCCTCCCCCTCGAGAGACTGTTAGTCCAGCCCTTTCGAGAGGTTCATTCCGGCTCTCTGGCTCTCTGTCATCACCGGGACGCTGGCAGGGAATGTGTGTCATGGTTACAATAGAGTGTGGTAACATATAACAAGCATGAAAGCCCAGCGGGAAAGGCTACAGATTCCGGGGCTGACCTTGGAGTAAGTATTGTCTCTCTTTAATATTTTAATGCTTTCTGCATGGCACTGGCTTTCCTGTGACCAATAGCTATTTAGCATTTGTTTCTACTGACAGCCTCAGAGCACTGCAGTATGAGCTGGAAGGAACATGTCTTAAATGTATGGCATTTGATTGCAGCTGATGTAGAAGCCCAGACCCAGCGTTTTGCATTGCAGTCAGAGGAAAAGCGCTGCTGCATATTTAAAGTTACTAAACCTCAGTGCTGGAAACATCTTAACAGCTCATTGTGAAAGAATGTATCAGCAGGCCATGGTGTGTCTGTCTTTTTCTTTTTTTTCCTTCTCTTTTGCTGTCTGTTTATCCCCATGCTGCCTTGTTCTAAAGAAGGGCCTCTGTCTGCCTTGAGTAACAGAAGGCATTACAATGGATAAGAGTGCAAGAGAAGGGTTATTTGTCATACTCATTAGATGCGATCTATGTTTGATCTGTGCAGCAGAATATTAATGGACTGTGTTACATTTTGCATCCTCTCTGCAGAGTCTCCAGCCACCTCATGCAGTGTGTTTACCTAGTTGAGCTCTGTGTTTGCTTAGCATCTTGTTTAACCCATTAACACATCTGACTGCCTTCTGATTTGATGCAGCCACGTAAGATGCCCACATCTAATTTGTGGCGCAGAAGTTAAACATCTGTGATGCAGGAAATGTCAGCAAATTTTTATTCTAAATCTGTTTGTCAGAGAGGCAGAAGCTATGAGTTAAGTCTGTGCTGGCATATTGAAAATAATAAATAGCACAATGGAAATCTGGTAGAAAAATATAAATGTGTTGTCTAACTTGCCACACAGATAGAAAATTGCATTTTCATTGAAATCTGTACCATCCTGATCATCTCATGCTGGACACCTTCCAGAAGGAGAGATTGCAGGGGAGACCTGTGCCCAGTTCCAAGGAGTCACTCTTCCTCTTGAGCCCTGTAGATGCGTCATACGAGGGGAATGGTTTCCTCAGTTGATAAGTGAATAAAAACATGACATTCCTGAAGTGATTTGAGCACTTTCTTCATCAGTTTGTGCTCTAAAATTATACACTGTTGTTTTTGCTGTGTGTGTGTTACTAACAAGTGCTCACTTAGAAAACTTAGAGGGCTCCTACAACCTTCTTGCTTAGATGTGGCTTTTTTATATATAATAGAGATACAGAGAGTATTTGTCCATTGCCTACTGATTTGTCCCTGTCTCCACCCTGGCATTCCGCCCTCTTCATCTGTGTGGAATGATTCAGTGGCATGCACACGTTTTTCTACTTAACCCTCGTCTCTCTAGCATTCTGGAAATGCACAGCTCAGATGCCCTGGCTCTGAGGCCCTCTTCCAGGACCAGGAACTTAGCTTTCATCTCCAGCTCCCTGTCCCTTCTCTTTCTGGTTGTGTCGCTTCTTTGTGGTTTTCTTTGGCTTTGGCGTGTATTATTTCACATTGCACTCTTTTGTTCTTTCATTCTTGGTATCTCATGAACAGGAGATACTTCAAAGTTACTTTGTAAAGTACAAACTCAGTTGCATCTACTGTTCCGTCTGTAATAATTTGAAAGGCTGAGGTATGCCACCAGTTTTATGACATTGCCAGCGATGATGATGACCTACGGTTCAGCTCAACACAGGAGGTCCCCTGCATTTTGGTTTGGTCCCAGGCTATACCCCCTCAGTCTAGCCTCTACCCTGGTACATGATACCGTGCAACTGAAATAGCTGATTTTGTACCTGAAGAGCTTGAGGCAGTAGAACAGAGGATCGCTCTTCAGTGTCATTGACAATGACACTTGAAATTCACTTTGAACATTTTGTTTACCTGGAAATGTGAAACTGCTCCTGGGTAGAAATAGCCAGAGAAAGCTAGTTCTGCAGTCTTTGAGTAAAATCAGCTTTTTACTACTGCAGAGAATGGTTATCATGAAAACCTTACCTTTGATTGTATTAAGAGCACATTTAATGCAAATAATTTTATTTATTTGGGGACCTTATAACAGACAAACTGTACAGAACAATTCTTGAGTATTCTCTCCTGAGACATTTCTGTATTTCTTCAGGAGAGTTTATTCCGTAGGTACTGCAGCATGGACTGGGTTTTTTGTTTTGTTTTTTTTCTCTTTAAATATTTTTATTTGTGAATCAACTACTATTTATTTTCAGAGTCCATGTTTCCTATATCTTTGTGAGATTAAATTAACTTATTTTTTGAAATAACTTCCCTTCATGGACTCTTAACACTAGCAGATTTTATGAACTATACAGGCAATTCAAAAATTTTTCATCTGATTCATCAATACCATGAGGCAGTTTCTGGTTCTTTTTTTCAGAAATTGAAATCCTGAGACAGCAAATATATGTTAGAAATGAATGGATTATTAATTTATTCAGAAATTTCTAAAACGTAGATAGCTTATGCTGGCTTTCTGATTTCTGAGAAATTGAGTGGGTTTTTTCCTCCCTTTTTTTTTAATTTCAGTGTAGAATTACGTTGATAGACACTTTATAGCACGTGTGATAACATGTCTCTGCTTGGAGGCACTGAGTGGCTTCGGTGTCTTTCCATGCCTATTTTAGGACCTGAAGAAACAGATAAGATTGTACTTAGACTAGATGACGGCTCTATCAGTGGGCACGCAGGAGGGCTTTCCAATGAGCTGCTAAGTTAGAGTACAGTATGTTTAAGAACAGCAGATTCTGAACGGGCTCTGAGTATTTAAGGAAACCAGTTCCTTAGTGTACTGTATACTGGCAACAGACCAGAGAATGGTTTTAGAAGATGTAAAATGTTACTCCACTGAAACATTTTTTAAAACATATTGGAACGTTGTGAGCAATGATTCACATTTTGGTTGGAATCAAATAAAGCCAAGTCTCAATTATCCACATAATGGGAAGCAACGATGCCATGAAGAATTTGGTAAGCCTGAATCGGGCATTAGCCACTGCTGCCGCTTCTCTGCTCAGGGAAGATCACATCCAGCTTGAATGAGCCAATATGAGCTCAATTCCAAGAACTCTGTACCTAAGGCACAAAAATGGGGTACAGTGTAGACTAAGGACTAAAGGAGAGGCAGAAGAATGTTTTTGAAGAAACTCATTGTAACATAGCAGAAGTTTCCAGGGCTCACCTCGGCCTAAGAATTGGTACTAGAATCCTTAGCTAATTGTTACTTTGATTTTGCCATGTGAAAGTAATTAGAAATTGACTGGTATTTACTTCATATCTTGAAAGATCTCTTGGCAATATGGTTGCAAGTAAAATATCTGACAAATTTGTTCTTTCCTCCCTAAAAGAGAAGAACCACGAGGCTAAAAGGAATATAGGTAAAGGGACTCTAAGCTCAGGACTCCATGCTGAATATTTGAGACTTGGCTGGTGAATATGCTTGGTAGATTGGATGTGTTGGTAGGAGTAGGAATTACAATAGGTCATTGATAGAAGAATTTTGGGGAAAAAAACCTCTTTGGAGAATAGAAATTTTCAAAGATAGCTATGCTGGCTTTCTGACGAAATTGAGTGGGTTTTTCCTCCCTTTTTAATTTCAGTGTAGAATTACGTTGATAGACACTTTATAGCACGTGTGATAACATGTCTCTGCTTGGAGGCACTGAGTGGCTTCGGTGTCTTTCCATGCCTATTTTAGGACCTGAAGAAACAGATAAGATTGTACTTAGACTAGATGACGGCTCTATCAGTGGGCACGCAGGAGGGCTTTCCAATGAGCTGCTAAGTTAGAGTACAGTATGTTTAAGAACAGCAGATTCTGAACGGGCTCTGAGTATTTAAGGAAACCAGTTCCTTAGTGTACTGTATACTGGCAACAGACCAGAGAATGGTTTTAGAAGATGTAAAATGTTACTCCACTGAAACATTTTTTAAAACATATTGGAACGTTGTGAGCAATGATTCACATTTTGGTTGGAATCAAATAAAGCCAAGTCTCAATTATCCACATAATGGGAAGCAAGGATGCCATGAAGAATTTGGTAAGCCTGAATCGGGCATTAGCCACTGCTGCCGCTTCTCTGCTCAGGGAAGATCACATCCAGCTTGAATGAGCCAATATGAGCTCAATTCCAAGAACTCTGTACCTAAGGCACAAAAATGGGGTACAGTGTAGACTAAGGACTAAAGGAGAGGCAGAAGAATGTTTTTGAAGAAACTCATTGTAACATAGCAGAAGTTTCCAGGGCTCACCTCGGCCTAAGAATTGGTACTAGAATCCTTAGCTAATTGTTACTTTGATTTTGCCATGTGAAAGTAATTAGAAATTGACTGGTATTTACTTCATATCTTGAAAGATCTCTTGGCAATATGGTTGCAAGTAAAATATCTGACAAATTTGTTCTTTCCTCCCTAAAAGAGAAGAACCACGAGGCTAAAAGGAATATAGGTAAAGGGACTCTAAGCTCAGGACTCCATGCTGAATATTTGAGACTTGGCTGGTGAATATGCTTGGTAGATTGGATGTGTTGGTAGGAGTAGGAATTACAATAGGTCATTGATAGAAGAATTTTGGGGAAAAAAAAAAAAACCTCTTTGGAGAATAAAATACTTTATAACCATATGTGAGAAATTTTAAGGTTCCTTATTACAAACATAAGCATAAGACTATTTTGTAGCATGAGAATTAGACGACAGATTGCTGGGTATTTCTCACTACAAAATGCTTAAAAATATAACTTCCTATATGGAAATGTTTGTTGCTTTGCTTTTAAAAATGACAATATTTAAACTAAATTCTAATTTCTCTTCTGATGACTGCTTTCCTATAGTTGTGCTACAGATTTACCATTCGTCCTTAATCAACAATCGAATATACTCAATATGAAAAACTTCCCTGGCTTTCCTTTACAAAAAATCAAAAGTCGAATATATCTGCCAAGTTGCTGTGTGACAAAGAAAAATGGAAAGGCACAAATGAAAATGGCCGCAGTAGTTTTGAGGATGTAAATTTCAGCAGAAAGCATTGTGCTGTTTCTCTGGTTTAGATACAGATATCCTGTGGTCGGGATAGGCAGGCTGTGATGATTCTGACCTAAAGGGAGTACAGCCCCTTCCTGAATTATGCTGTTTCACTGCTGTCATTTCTCCCACTTGGAATGACATTATTTTAACTTTCAGTCTCACTCCAAGGAGCCTGAGTCCAACCCCCTCCAGCCCAGGCAGCCCCTGTAGTCCTCTCTTCGCTTTCCACTTCTGGAGGTAAGACGCTCCAGTGCCTTTGGGGGCTTGGCTCTACCACAGCTAACAACGGAATTGGTACTAGAATCCTTAGCTAATTGTTACTTTGATTTTGCCATGTGAAAGTAATTAGAAATTGACTGGTATTTACTTCATATCTTGAAAGATCTCTTGGCAATATGGTTGCAAGTAAAATATCTGACAAATTTGTTCTTTCCTCCCTAAAAGAGAAGAACCACGAGGCTAAAAGGAATATAGGTAAAGGGACTCTAAGCTCAGGACTCCATGCTGAATATTTGAGACTTGGCTGGTGAATATGCTTGGTAGATTGGATGTGTTGGTAGGAGTAGGAATTACAATAGGTCATTGATAGAAGAATTTTGGGGAAAAAAAAAAAAACCTCTTTGGAGAATAAAATACTTTATAACCATATGTGAGAAATTTTAAGGTTCCTTATTACAAACATAAGCATAAGACTATTTTGTAGCATGAGAATTAGACGACAGATTGCTGGGTATTTCTCACTACAAAATGCTTAAAAATATAACTTCCTATATGGAAATGTTTGTTGCTTTGCTTTTAAAAATGACAATATTTAAACTAAACTCTAATTTCTCTTCTGATGACTGCTTTCCTATAGTTGTGCTACAGATTTACCATTCGTCCTTAATCAACAATCGAATATACTCAATATGAAAAACTTCCCTGGCTTTCCTTTACAAAAAATCAAAAGTCGAATATATCTGCCAAGTTGCTGTGTGACAAAGAAAAATGGAAAGGCACAAATGAAAATGGCCGCAGTAGTTTTGAGGATGTAAATTTCAGCAGAAAGCATTGTGCTGTTTCTCTGGTTTAGATACAGATATCCTGTGGTCGGGATAGGCAGGCTGTGATGATTCTGACCTAAAGGGAGTACAGCCCCTTCCCTGAATTATGCTGTTTCACTGCTGTCATTTCTCCCACTTGGAATGACATTATTTTAACTTTCAGTCTCACTCCAAGGAGCCTGAGTCCAACCCCCTCCAGCCCAGGCAGCCCCTGTAGTCCTCTCTTCGCTTTCCACTTCTGGAGGTAAGACGCTCCAGTGCCTTTGGGGGCTTGTGCTCCTTACCACAGGCATAAGCAAACGGACACTTTTTACCATGAGAATTCAACAGCATATTACTGGGCATTCTGTCAGATAAGTATCTGAACACGTTGCACCATGATATGCAGTAAACACTTCTTTTTTCTTAACTATCGTCTTCATGTTAACATAAAGTGAGGAAACTGGTTGAGGTGTTCACTGGAGGTCTTCACAGGAGCACTGAGAAAATGTACGTCACTTAACCCGCTGAGCATCTCTTACTGATATTTCATTTCGTGTCCAGTGATCAGTTGTTTGTTTGACTCCTATGTGTATACCACATGTGGCTTTCCTTAGGAAATGATCTGCATGGAGTGTTGTAAATTTTGATCCATCTTTTATAATATTATCATTTATTACAATTTCTAGGAAACATTTTCTAGTTTACATTAGAGTATCATGCCATTATTATTAGAGTATCATATTGGTATTTTATATCCTGTTATTTCTAGGACAGGGTACTTGAATTGCCTAAACCATTCATATTTTTGAATCGTTTTTTAGAATTTCTGATTACATAGCTTACTCTCTTACTCATAGGATCATATAAATACATTCTTCTCCTTTCTATAAGGAGACATCTTCAAGGAAGTCTGCTTGAAGTTTAGCCCAGTTTATTGCAAGAGTACATAATAGATAATGTTGTTAGTATCGTATGCATACTACATACAACTATTAGGATTTCGTGAATTCAGTGTTCGTGCATAGAATTGGTCTCCCCATACCTAATCACAAAAAGTGCATAGACCAGCTAGCTTTCCTTCATGCATTTTTAATCCTCAGGTAGAAAGTAGAAGCCCACTCACAGTTGATGCAAAGAAATGATTTAAATTACTTTCCATAAATGAATGCTTTTTTATTTCATATATTCAAATGAATCAAAAATTTGCCATGCATGGCCAGTTCCTTAAAAATGTTAACTTACAAGTTTTATGCTTATGTATCAGTGGAACAATTTAACAAATATCTTTCCCTCATTTTTCTAAATAAGACTGAACTAAAATTTGAAATTGATTAGGGAAACGAGTGAATGACTTTGAACTTTGGTTCTACTCTCTACTGATGGGATTATATGTATTATTGTAAAAGTGACTTTCAACATGCATGTTTCGTATAATGACTTTTATAAAGTATCCCCTGAATATAATAGGTCCTAAAGCATGGGAATGGTCTTCTGACAATCCAGAGAATTCCATTGCTCCTATAATGTCTATTTTTGACGGTCCCACCACAAGTGCTTAAACTGTCTTCTGAACTTTAACATGTCTTTATTAAATGCTCACATTTCTTTTTCCTATTCCTTCCTAATGACAGTAAGCTATAAGGTGCAATTGATAGTTGAGGAGAATCTCAGAACAAGATGCTGTAGTAGTACAGGGGAAGGTGAGGTTCGGAAAACTGGTCTTGGAGAGAGATGTCTTTGGAATTTGTGACGTTTGAGCTGGACCATAAAAAATTGGAGGGTTTCAATGAGGAGAGTTAGCAGTGAAGGTCAAAACTAAACAAAGAATAAAAGAAAGCAAAGAGGTGGGAGAATGTGGCCCACTGTAGAAATGGTGAGTATGGCCAGAAGATAGGGTCGGTGAAGTAGAAAAAAAGCATGGGGTTTGTACAGAGTTGATATGGACTTAACCGTTAATTTTGGATCATGGTACATAAGGTCTTAAACACTGAGCTAAAACATTTGATTTCATCTTGTAGGGATTTCATAGTATGAGAAGATTTTTCCTTTGAATAAAGAAATGACTAATCCAAGCTCAGACAGAGAAAATGTACCTTTACCAATCTATTCTTTAAGAATAGATAGAATTTGAGGTAGAAGCTCCAAAGAGGGTACTGGTATGATAACAGGTCCTGGATTAGGACAGTTACAGCAATGAATGAAATTAAAATTTTCAGAGTACTTGATAGTTTACAGAATGCTTTTGTGTTTATTCAATTTAATCTACCTGACACTAGGCAGGAAGGAATATTGCTTCTGTTTACAGATGAAGATGATAACACATTTGGATATGTAAGTGGCTTAACTAGCCTTGGATTCAAAATGAAGTCTCAAATCTTTCCACTGTGACTAGCTTTGGACATACACATAGCTATGGGATCATTTATAGGGGATTTTAATTATCTAATTTGTGTCTTTGGTGACCTCCTTTAGTGATTTTTATTTCCCCAGTGCCTTTTTCAGTGCTGCCCAGGACGTAGTAAGTATTTGCAAAATGCTTGTTAAAGAATGAATGAGTGAATTGTAAATAGAAGATGTATTGATTACAGTGCTGCTCACAAATCAACCACCAAACGATTAGTTTAGGTAATATGGAGTTGTGTTTCTCACCCATAGACCATGAATGTGGAAAGGATCCACTCCACGCGGTCATTTAGGAATCCAGAAGGGTCTTCAGCACATGGCCTTTAAGGTTGCCCTGGGCATTATTCCATCTGGGGGAAAGGGAAGAAAGTATAGGAGATGGTCCTAGACTGGGCCTAAAAGTGGCATGCATTACTCTCAGTTCCATTCCATGACTAGAACTTGGTGTTCTACTATGCCTAATGACAAGGAAGCCTGGAAAATAAAGCTTCCTTGTGTCCAGGAAACAGAGGAAATGAGTCTGAGAAATAACAGTCCTTGTCACAGAAGTCGGTGAGAGAAAGGTAGATGTTCAGTGAATAGTTTTGAATGAGTTGACACAGAGATTTTTTTTTTTTTTTTGCATTAATTGAGCAAAACTAAGAGGTCAGAGTTGGAGAGGGAAGAAAATTAGAGTAATGATGAGATGGGTCTTGAATACACTGAAACGTCTCTAGGTGAAACATCTCACTTGGAGTTGGGTGTGCCCCAGATTATGGTCTCTAATATGTGCCCCCAGATTATGGTCTCCTGTGAATCGTAGAGATTCCAAATAGACTCCTGCTGTTACCACAGATAAGCATTTATTGCAGATGTGCCTAGAATTCTTTTTTCTTCCATTGATTTTGATGGATCAGATTTCTTCTTTGTTCTTTTTTTATGAGTGGGCGCTGAAGGAGATCACCCTGGGGAGGTTGATTGTAGTGAGCATTGTCTGTGTCTGTGCCCTTCTGAGGTGCTGACACACAGAGTTTCTAAATGTGATGGTGGAAGATTCTGCTCCTTCCGTGGTGAAGCCCTGGAGGTAGGCTGTGCTGGGACGAAAGTTAGCCTCCACCTCCACGGACTTCCTGAGAGTTGCCCTGAAATGAAAGAACTGCAGCTTCCAGGGCAGCTGGGATGCTAAACGAAGTGTAAGTGTAGTTGAGTATGTCTCGGAAACATAACCTTGCACTGCTGTAGGAGGCTATAGCATGGCACACTTTGGCTCCACATGAGGGGAATAGTTTTCTAAGAAAGCTTCAGAGTATAGAGTGGACCCTCATCAGACCATCAGTTTCATGCCACTGGAAATTTCCTGGAAGGCCAGGTTCTCACTTACCTGAAAAGGTGTAGAACAGAGAATTTGAGCACGTTATTTCTAGAGGCCCTTTAGTCCTGATATTCTGACACTCTTCTTGTGTTACAACAGTGCTACAGAGAGAGAAAGGCAAAGCACACACTTTGTCCACAAGCTTAAAAGAAAGAGAAGACATTGCCCATGTACCATTTAGCTTTACCAATATAATAGAAAATATACAAAAAACCTTAAGTAGAATTTATATATGCCTTTGCTTTCCCCCTTCGGGGGTAACCGTAGCCACTCAGAATTTCCATAATCCCCAATACTTAATGCACTTACTTATTTAGAGGCTGTTGACATAATGAGGACATCAGTGCCTCATGAGTAATGTCGATGTGACCCAGGCCAGCTCATAGTCTGTGATTATTAGATAGCAAGATTCCAAGATTTCCTCATTTTACATGTTCAGGGGCTTTCTTGGTACCTGGTTGGCCTTGCCCTCAATAGTGACCAGTAAGTAGCTAGAGACTGGCTACTGTAACTCGGGGATCGCATTGCAGTTGATCAGGAGATATTCTTTTGCCTTTTAATTGCATGCCCCCACTTCCAAGTGGAAAGCAGCCATTAGGGCATCTTCCTGCATTCCTTCCATTTTACTTCTTCCACCCTTTCGTTCACCTCCCCATTTGGTTTCCAGCGTCTGAAGGTAGTGGACACAGAGCTATGGCCAGAGGTGGCGATGGAGAGGGCACCTCTGTTCCATTCCATTCTCATCTCTCCCTAGTTTCTCTCCCTGTTCCAGCCGGGACTGAAATCACACGTACCCCATGGCTGGTAGGATTCAGTGCTAGATTCAGAGAAGACTTTTGCCATTGTGCCATTGACTTCATGAGACAGGGATTTCCTATTTTTTTTTTTTTTTTTCACAGATGTATCCACAGAACCTAAAATAGTGGCATGCATACATATATATTGATATACATAGCTCCATAAATATGTATGGATGGGCTGAATGTTATTCCCTGGGACTCCAGCCTCTTCTGATGTTTTTACCTGTGCTCATCACAGGCACATTGTTTTAGATGTGCTTTGCCATTGGTGCTGACACCATGAGAGGTAGGGCATGCACTTTGATGATTCCATAAGTATTAGAGTATAAACTTCACAATGGAAAAACTGACCAGGTGTCCATTATAAAGTAAGGTTTCAGGAGGGAGTGGAAAGGGATTATTGCAGAAAAGTTAACCTCAGAGTACATTAGCCACTGTGGCTGGCTATGGTGAGGGGCAGAGAAAGTGGTCTAGAAGTCACAGCAAATGACACATGGAAGAGGCTAAGTCACTTTAACGAAAGGGAGTTAAATAAAAGCTCTGTGGAATGGAGGCCTGTCCATTTTGCTCCTGCCATCTCCTGGGCACCTATAAGAGCACTTACTATATGGCAGACACTTTATAAAATCAACTAGCGTGAGTGTCGGTATGAAAATGTTAGTCACTCAGTCCTGTCCAACTCTTTGCAACCCTGTGGATTATGTGGCCCTCCGGCTCCTCTGTCCATGGAATTCTCAAGGCAAGGATACTGGTGTGGTTGCCATGCCCTCCTCCAGAGGATTTTCCTGACCCAGGGAATTTTGTACCATGGGGAAATTTTCGTGGAAAGCACTCATTAGGGATCGCATTCTTCAGGAGATATTCTTTTGCCTTTTAATTGCATGCCCCCACTTCCAAGTGGAAAGCAGCCATTAGGGCATCTTCCTGCATTCCTTCCATTTTACTTCTTCCACCCTTTCGTTCACCTCCCCATTTGGTTTCCAGCGTCTGAAGGTAGTGGACACAGAGCTAGGGCCAGAGGTGGCGATGGAGAGGGCACCTCTGTTCCATTCCATTCTCATCTCTCCCTAGTTTCTCTCCCTGTTCCAGCCGGGACTGAAATCACACGTACCCCATGGCTGGTAGGATTCAGTGCTAGATTCAGAGAAGACTTTTGCCATTGTGCCATTGACTTCATGAGACAGGGATTTCCTTTTTTTTTTTTTTTTTTCACAGATGTATCCACAGAACCTAAAATAGTGGCATGCATACATATATATTGATATACATAGCTCCATAAATATGTATGGATGGGCTGAATGTTATTCCCTGGGACTCCAGCCTCTTCTGATGTTTTTACCTGTGCTCATCACAGGCACATTGTTTTAGATGTGCTTTGCCATTGGTGCTGACACCATGAGAGGTAGGGCATGCACTTTGATGATTCCATAAGTATTAGAGTATAAACTTCACAATGGAAAAACTGACCAGGTGTCCATTATAAAGTAAGGTTTCAGGAGGGAGTGGAAAGGGATTATTGCAGAAAAGTTAACCTCAGAGTACATTAGCCACTGTGGCTGGCTATGGTGAGGGGCAGAGAAAGTGGTCTAGAAGTCACAGCAAATGACACATGGAAGAGGCTAAGTCACTTTAACGAAAGGGAGTTAAATAAAAGCTCTGTGGAATGGAGGCCTGTCCATTTTGCTCCTGCCATCTCCTGGGCACCTATAAGAGCACTTACTATATGGCAGACACTTTATAAAATCAACTAGCGTGAGTGTCGGTATGAAAATGTTAGTCACTCAGTCCTGTCCAACTCTTTGCAACCCTGTGGATTATGTGGCCCTCCCGGCTCCTCTGTCCATGGAATTCTCAAGGCAAGGATACTGGTGTGGGTTGCCATGCCCTCCTCCAGAGGATTTTCCTGACCCAGGGATCAAAGTCTTCTGCACTGAGAGACAGATTCTTTACCTCTGAGCCACCAGGGAAGCCCTGAAATCAAGTACCGTTTGTCGCTGAAGGTGCTTTGAAGCAGCAAGAGAGTTCTAAGTGGAGACTTTGGGGGCTGCTTTTAAAAAATTGAAATCCTCCAGTGAGTCAGTAGCGTCTTGTGGTGTGAGTCTAGTTTAGCCTAGAACTGGGCCGCTGCTGCCCTTTTCCTGTGAGCCTCCTTTTCCCCAGTGCACTGCAGATCCCATGTGGCTGGCTGTCTTCATTTCTGATTGTCATACCTGGGCAGAGACCAGCCCCGGTGGAGTCACATTTGGAACCCAGTAGACGAGCAGCCTGAATCTTGGTCATGGGCCTCGCTACATACAGGCGTGTAGGCTTTAGCCAAGTCATGAACTTCATGGACCTTCACTATCTTCATCTACTTTACCCAAGAATAATAGCTTATAGGTATTTAGTGGGATGGGCTCAGTGGTGAAGAATCTGCCTACAATGCAGAAGACCTGGTTCAGTCCCTGGGAAGATCCCCTGGAGGAAGGCATGGCAACCCACTCCAGTCCTCTTGCCTGGAGAATCCGATGGACAAAGGAGCCTGGCAGGCGACAGTGCATGGGGTCACGCAGAGTCGGACACAACCAAAGCGACTCTGCCGCAGCATTTAGTGGGATAAATTTATGTTCGCAAGAACAGGACCTGTGGTGGTCCTAAAGGCAGTGGGAAGGCCGGGTAAGAGTCCTTTGGCAGAGGAGGGCATTAGGGATGATGGTCACCTAATCCAGGTTTGCCAAGAGCTTGTCTCTTTGTCCTGCTGCTGCTAAAAAGGTGACGAGGTGTCCACAGCTGCCTGAATACCTCTCACCTCACTTGTTGCCGTGATGACGGACAGACATATTAAGCATTTACCAAATACATGGCAGTGTGCTATGAACTTCTCCTTTTTTTAATGTCTTCTTTTTTAAAAAAATTTATTGAAATATAATTGATTTACAATAATGTGTTAGTTTCAGATATATAGTAAAATGCTTCAGATATATAAATATATAATATATATATAAAAGAATATATATATATTCTTTTTTTATATTCTCTTCCATTATAGGTTATTACACGATATTGAGTATAGTTTCCTGTGCTATACAATAAGTCCTTGTTGATTATCTATTTCATATATAGTAGTCTGTACGTTTTAGTTCCAAACTTCTGATTTATCTCTCTTCCTCGCCCCCCCATTGTTGGTTTTATACATCTGTGAAGAAAAGGGAACCTGCCTGCACTGTTGGTGGGAATATAAATCGGTGCAGCCACAATGGAGAACGCTATGCATGTGCATGTGTGTGTGCGTGTGCTCAGTTGCTCAGTTGTGTCTGACTGTTTGCAGCTCCATGGATTGTAATGGAACGGCCTGTGGAATTTTCTCCTCTGCCCATGGAATTTTCTTGGCAAGAATACTGGAGAAGGGTGCCATTTCCTCTTCAGAGGATCTTCCCAACCCAGGGATCAAACCTGGGTCTCTTGTGTCTCCTGCATTGGCAGGCAGATTCTTCACCACTAGCACCACCTGGGAGCCCCGGAGAACAGTATGGAGATTTCTTTAAAAATTAAAAATTGAGGAGTCTATTGTATGGATTGAGGTGAGTCAGAGGGAGAAGGATAGGTATTGTTACTGACACATGTATGTGCCGTCTAGAGAGATGGTACTGATGAATGTATGTGCAGGGCAGCGAAGCAGAGACAGACATAGAGAACAGACTTGTGGACATTGGCGGGCGGGAGGGATGGGTGAAACGTATGGAAAGAGTAACATGGAAACCTACACTATGTCCTAAAGGCAGTGGGAAGGCCGGGTAAGAGTCCTTTGGCAGAGGAGGGCATTAGGGATGATGGTCACCTAATCCAGGTTTGCCAAGAGCTTGTCTCTTTGTCCTGCTGCTGCTAAAAAGGTGACGAGGTGTCCACAGCTGCCTGAATACCTCTCACCTCACTTGTTGCCGTGATGACGGACAGACATATTAAGCATTTACCAAATACATGGCAGTGTGCTATGAACTTCTCCTTTTTAATGTCTTCTTTTTAAAAAATTTATTGAAATATAATTGATTTACAATAATGTGTTAGTTTCAGATATATAGTAAAATGCTTCAGATATATAAATATATAATATATATATAAAAGAATATGTATATATTCTTTTTTTATATTCTCTTCCATTATAGGTTATTACACGATATTGAGTATAGTTTCCTGTGCTATACAATAAGTCCTTGTTGATTATCTATTTCATATATAGTAGTCTGTACGTTTTAGTTCCAAACTTCTGATTTATCTCTCTTCCTCGCTCCCCATTGTTGGTTTTATACATCTGTGAAGAAAAGGGAACCTGCCTGCACTGTTGGTGGGAATATAAATCGGTGCAGCCACAATGGAGAACGCTATGCGTGTGCATGTGTGTGTGCGTGTGCTCAGTTGCTCAGTTGTGTCTGACTGTTTGCAGCTCCATGGATTGTAATGGAACGGCCTGTGGAATTTTCTCCTCTGCCCATGGAATTTTCCTGGCAAGAATACTGGAGAAGGGTGCCATTTTCTCTTCAGAGGATCTTCCCAACCCAGGGATCACTTGTGTGTGATCTTCCCAACCCAGGGTCTCTTGTGTCTCCTGCATTGGCAGGCAGATTCTTCACCACTAGCACCACCTGGGAGCCCCGGAGAACAGTATGGAGATTTCTTTAAAAATTAAAAATTGAGGAGTCTATTGTATGGATTGAGGTGAGTCAGAGGGAGAAGGATAGGTATTGTTACTGACACATGTATGTGCCGTCTAGAGAGATGGCACTGATGAATGTATGTGCAGGGCAGCGAAGCAGAGACAGACATAGAGAACAGACTTGTGGACATTGGCGGGAGGGAGGGATGGGTGAAACGTATGGAAAGAGTAACATGGAAACCTACACTACCATATGTAAAAGAGACAACCAATGTGAGTATACTGTAAGACTAAGGAAACTTGCACAGGGGCTATGCAACAGCCTAGAGGGGTGGGATGGGGAGGGAGATGGGAGGGAAGTTCAAGTGGGAGGGGACATGTGTATACCTAGGGCTGATTCGGGTTTATGTATGGCAGTAAGCAACAAAATTCTGTGAAAGTAAAATAAAAAAAAGAAAGAGAAAAATTAAAAATTGAGCTACTGTGTGATGTAGCAATCCCACTCCTGCACATGCATCTGGAGAAAAACATAATTTATAAAGATACATGCATCCCAGTGTTTATAGTGATAGGTGATAGATACCGGTAGGTTACCATGAACGGTGTCAGATTCTTGATCTCCAGTGGAGAAGAATTCACATTGGGATCAAAAAGACTCGGTGATGGTCACTCAGAACTTCATGCAGTGAAAAATTAAGAAAGGATAAGGAAGAGCTTCCAGCATAGACACTGGAAGGGGGATAGAAGAGCACCCCCTTTGCCAGTTGAAGCACGACAATTTGTATTTTCCAGTCAGTTGTCAAAACAATAGCTTAAGGTTGTAAAGGCCTTGCAGTCCCACACCCACATGAGGTTAGCCAGGGGATAGTTTCCAGGCTAGGTGAGACACTCTGGTGTAAAGGTCTTTCTAGGCCCACAGCATCAACATAAAACAATAAACTTAGTATTGGGTTGATCTTATCATAACAAACATTTCAGGTTAGAAAAATACTTGTCCTCCTTCTTTTGTCCCCCACCTTCACCTCCTTGGGCCCACTGGCCTCCTTATCGAATCTTCCTATTAATTAGCTATTAAACCCTTTCATTAGGAGCACTATTTCCAATAGCCAAAGCATGGAAGCACCCTAAGTGTCCATCGATAGATGGATGGATAAAGATGTGGACCATATGGTGGAATGGAATATTATTCAGCTATTAAAAAGAATGAAATAATGCCATTTGTAGCAACATGGATAGACCTAGAGATTATCATGCTTAGTGAAGTAAATGAAGCAGAGAAAGACAAATATCATATGATACCACTAATTTGTGGTATCTAAAAAAGGATACAAATGAATTAGTTTATGTCTCCTTTTCATGGGAACCCTGTACGTGTAGGAAAGTCACCGGGCTGCTAAGCCCTTTGAGTTGCACTTTCGTGGTAGGAAGAACAGGACCATTTGTCTTTTTTATTGTTTCTTCCACCCGACCCCTTCCCTTTCTAAAAAATATTGAAACAAATCTGAAGAAGCTGGTACCAGATGGTGATTATTTTCATAGTCGGCAGACATCAATTCCGGTGCTTTTGTGCATGTGATGGTTTAACGAACTGCCTTATGCTTCCCTGAGCTTTATTTCTGAATTGCTGGGTAGGACTGGGTCTGTTGCATGTGGGCACTCCGGAATGGCTCTGTGAAGCGGAGATGAGCTTGACTGTAAGCACGTGGCTAGCCCTGTGGATGTGGTCCCAGCAGCGGTGGAAAGGCTGGGGTCTCAGGTGTCCCTGGAACTGCAGCAGGGAAGGCGGGTACACGCCCGTTAGCGCTTCTCTTGGCTACCGTGGTCTCTGCAGGTGCTGCCAGCTGGAAGTTTCTGTTTCCCGTAAGGAAGAGAGAATGAGAGGACGCATGTGCACTATGCCTGGTGGGGGATCGGTGAGGGGGCAGGGAGTAGACTCTAATGGGGAAGGGGAAATATAATAAACTCATTGCAGAAAATGTTGAGGTACGTTCCTTTTTTCCCTAGGATGTACTGTTTTCTGAACTGGTAATATAAACGTCCCTGTTATAAAGTTACAATACAGAGCAAGGGGCGGAGGTTCTTTGAGGTGAGATGGCACACAGTGCTTTCACATCCCCTTGGGTCCCTGGAGGTGTCAGTCCCTTCAGAGCCTGAGCTCCAGCAGGGGCCTCCTGGCCAGACCCTGAGAGCCTTTCAGGGGCCTTGGTTTCTGATATGATGAGTCTTCATTTTTTGTTATATGTTCACTTTTTCATGCTGACTTTTCTGTTTGGCTTACTGCTTAGGGTGGGAGGCGAAGGTTATTTAGATATTTGCATGTGCAGAGAGTTGCTGAGAGCTTGCTTTACTTGAGAGCTTGTTTTACTGAGAACTTGCCACCTGCCTGGGGCTCCTCTGAACATTAGCCTCGGAGTCCTTACATTGGGCCTGTGAGTCTAGGAGGACAGGGTTTTTAAAATTTTTTTCCTTTGCAGAAGTTTTAGCATTTTTAATTTATTTATGTATGAATTTACATGTACATTTTAAAGTGTATTAGTGAACTCTTTCTCATAATTCTGTATTTGTTTGAATTCCTATTACAATTATGACTATTAGCTGTTTTTTTGTTTTTTTGTGGGGGGCGGGTTAGGGCAGGGGGCTGGGCAGGTTAGGGCGGGAGGGGGGCGGGCGGGTCACTTCTATTGGTCTTTCATTTATCCATTTTTCATCCATCTTTGTTCTTTGGCCCGTGTGGGCCTCCCATTGCGGTGGCCTCTGTTGTCGCAGAGCGCCGGCTCTGGGCGCATGCGCTCCAGAGCTCCGGCTCGGTAATTGGACACATGGGTCCAGCCGCTCTGCGGCACGTGGGATCTTCCCAGGCCAGGGATCGAAGCGGCGCCCCTTGCACGGCAAGGTGGTGTCCTTACCCACTGGACCACCAGGGAAGCCCTATTAGCTGTTTTTTTAAACATTTTACAATTGAAGTCTTTTTGTTCTTTTTTTAAATTTTATTTATTTTTAATTGAAGGATAATTGCTTTACAATATTGCGTTTGTTTTTGCCAGACATCAACATGAATCAGCCATAGGTATATACATGTTTCCCCTCCTTCCTGAACCTCCTTCCCACCTCCCTCCCCATCCCACCCCTCTAGGTTGTTACAGAGCCCAGGTTTGAGTTCCCTGAGTCATACAGCAGATTCCCACTGGCTGTCTGTTTCAGGTGTGTAAGTTTCCATGTTACTCTCTCCATACATTGTCCCCTCTCCCTGCTCCCCACCATGTCCCTAAGTCTGTTCTCTATGTCTGTGACTTCATTGTTGTCCTGCAGATGATTTTGTCAATCTTCCTAGATTCCATATATATGCATTAGCATATGATATTTGTTTTTCTCTTTCAGACTTACTTTACTCTGTATAGTAGGCTCTAGGGTTATCCACCTCATTAAGTGACTCAAATATATTCATTTTTATGGCTGAGTAATATTCCATTGTGCATATGTATCACATATATACTTTATCCTGTTGATGGACATCTGGGTGGCTTCCATGTCCTGGCTATTGTAAATAATGCTTCAGTTAACATTGGGGTACATGTGTCCTTTTTATTTTTTGGTTTCTTTAGGATATATGCCCACTAGTGGAATTGCTGGGTCATGTGGTGGTTTTATTACTAGTTTGTTGAGAAATCTCCATATTGTCAGGAAGAAAGACTGTGTGGCAGAACTGAAAACTGAGGCTCAGAGAAACAAACTTCTCTGTGGTGACCACACATGTTGGTCTGCCCAGATTCTGTTCAGTTGATGCCTACTGTCCCATTGTAATTGTTAAAAGTGCCCCCTTTTCACTTTCAAACTCTCCAAATTTGAACAGTAAATTATGCCCACCATGTCTAGAAAGTGGCTTGATCCTGTTCAAACTCACGGGGAAGAGCCCTCTCTCATTCTGTGGCATAAAGTTGAAGTGTCTACACTTGAACACACTTCAGTTGGTAGTCATTTCAAATTTACGTTCCGGATGGAATATGCTGTTTACAGGGGAGATGATGTGTTCTTTTTTTGAACTCTTTCTGACCTGGTGGCTCAGTCGGTAAAGAATCCACCTGCAGTGCAAGAAATCTAAGTTCAGTTCCTGGGTCGGGAAAATCCCCTGGAAAAGGGAATGGCAGCCCACTTGAGTATTGGTGCCTGGAGATTCCATGGACAGAGGAGTCTGGTGGGCTACAGTCCATGGGGTCACAAAGCATCAGACCTGACAGAGTGACTAACACGGGCTTTCCTGGTGGCTTGGGTCACCATACAAGTGAATTTCTCAGGCCTCTTGTTCAGATTGTGGTTATGAAGCTGGGGAATGTGTTTTGAATTGTGGTGCCCTATATTTCTCTTTTTAAAAAACAGTCTATTTTAGACAGAGCCTAAGTGACACAATGAAGGTTAAATTGATTTCATTTGGAAATCAGGTCATGGGCCCCAAGGCACGAAGAGCTATTGCTGCTCTATATTCAGCCGTCTGTACCCAGTTCCCTCTGCGAGGGCTGGCTTGCTTCTGGCCTGGGGTGACAGTGTCTCACCATTGCTGTGATGGTCTCAGACCCTGCGGACCCTGTTAGAAGACCTGCCTCTTCAAGCCTGAAGTAGGAGATCTGCCCCAAGGTCAGGGAGCCTGGACACAGTTTCTGTACCACCAACCCTTAGAGACTCCTTTGTCTTATATCACAGGAGAGTATTCATTGGTACGGAGGTTTTCTGTACCAAATATTGTGACTTCTTCACTTAAACCAAATTTTGAATTTTGGTTCTGGAATATCTTGAAATTATTCTAGGTAACCTTATCAGTATCTTATGACTAGATCATCTTGGAGCAAATGAAACAAACTTCTGTGGTGACCACACATGTTGGTCTCCCTTCTTAGTTGATGCCTACTGTCCCATTGTAATTGTTAAAAGTGCCCCCTTTTCACTTTCAAACTCTCCAAATTTGAACAGTAAATTATGCCCACCATGTCTAGAAAGTGGCTTGATCCTGTTCAAACTCACGGGGAAGAGCCCTCTCTCATTCTGTGGCATAAAGTTGAAGTGTCTACACTTGAACACACTTCAGTTAGTAGTCATTTCAAATTTACGTTCCGGATGGAATATGCTGTTTACAGGGGAGATGACGTGTTCTTTTTTTGAACTCTTTCTGACCTGGTGGCTCAGTCGGTAAAGAATCCACCTGCAGTGCAAGAAATCTAAGTTCAGTTCCTGGGTCGGGAAGATCCCCTGGAAAAGGGAATGGCAGCCCACTTGAGTATTGGTGCCTGGAGATTCCATGGACAGAGGAGTCTGGTGGGCTACAGTCCATGGGGTCACAAAGCATCAGACCTGACAGAGTGACTAACACGGGCTTTCCTGGTGGCTTGGGTCACCATACAAGTGAATTTCTCAGGCCTCTTGTTCAGATTGTGGTTATGAAGCTGGGGAATGTGTTTTGAATTGTGGTGCCCTATATTTCTCTTTTTAAAAAACAGTCTATTTTAGACAGAGCCTAAGTGACACAATGAAGGTTAAATTGATTTCATTTGGAAATCAGGTCATGGGCCCCAAGGCACGAAGAGCTATTGCTGCTCTATATTCAGCCGTCTGTACCCAGTTCCCTCTGCGAGGGCTGGCTTGCTTCTGGCCTGGGGTGACAGTGTCTCACCATTGCTGTGATGGTCTCAGACCCTGCGGACCCTGTTAGAAGACCTGCCTCTTCAAGCCTGAAGTAGGAGATCTGCCCCAAGGTCAGGGAGCCTGGACACAGTTTCTGTACCACCAACCCTTAGAGACTCCTTTGTCTTATATCACAGGAGAGTATTCATTGGTACGGAGGTTTTCTGTACCAAATATTGTGACTTCTTCACTTAAACCAAATTTTGAATTTTGGTTCTGGAATATCTTGAAATTATTCTAGGTAACCTTATCAGTTATCTCTCAATGACTAGATCATCTTGGAGCAAATGAAACAAAAATTACTTTTCAATGTATGTGTGGGGTAGGGTGGCAGGGTTCTGCCATGTGTCATTTTGTTACCCCATCACTTTGAGACTAGGAAAAAAAACATTTCACATCATTGTAAAAACTTATTTCCTATGTTTAAAATGTGGCTACAGCCGTTAACACCCGCCCTGTTGAAAAGAGAATTACGTTGTGATATTCTTTGAAAGCAAAAGATGGCGATGGCAATGCGAAGCTCCAAGGTGTCTCAGCAAGAGAAGTGATACAAAGGCAGAATTACAAAAACAGAGTCTCAAGTGTCTCCAGCAGTAGCATGGGGATAATAATACCTCTTGGAGGTGTTGTAAGAATTAATTAGACACCATTTGTGAAAAGTTCCAACCTGAGCATTCTATTTTATGATTATTAGCTTTGTATTGTTCTTGGAAACCAGCATTCAAAATGAACTGCAAAACTCGACCTTTGTGTGGAGGGTGTTGCATGTGCTAATGGAACGTGACAATGATGAGAGATTACAAAAATGGGACAGCTGCACTCAGGAGCCCAGGTGCAAAGGAGATGAGCTGCATTGCATAGATTTTTCTACTGCTCTTTCCACGACAATATGCTCAGGTGAACTACAACTGGATCCGTTTAGTAAAACAGTATGGGGATCCTCCAAAGTGAGAGGACGTTTATTTTCCTGCAGTATTGGAATTGCTTTTCTTCTTCACTTTATGTCAGATAGGAACTTGGCTCTATCTTCATACCCTGGATTTCTGAGCAGTCGCCTACCTTACCCCCTCAGACCCTGCATGGGGGGACCCCTGCTGTGATGGTCTCAGACCCTGGACCTGCCTCTTCAAGCCTGAAGTAGGAGATCTGCCCCAAGGTCAGGGAGCCTGGACACAGTTTCTGTACCACCAACCCTTAGAGACTCCTTTGTCTTATATCACAGGAGAGTATTCATTGGTACGGAGGTTTTCTGTACCAAATATTGTGACTTCTTCACTTAAACCAAATTTTGAATTTTGGTTCTGGAATATCTTGAAATTATTCTAGGTAACCTTATCAGTTATCTCTCAATGACTAGATCATCTTGGAGCAAATGAAACAAAAATTACTTTTCAATGTATGTGTGGGGTAGGGTGGCAGGGTTCTGCCATGTGTCATTTTGTTACCCCATCACTTTGAGACTAGGAAAAAAAACATTTCACATCATTGTAAAAACTTATTTCCTATGTTTAAAATGTGGCTACAGCCGTTAACACCCGCCCTGTTGAAAAGAGAATTACGTTGTGATATTCTTTGAAAGCAAAAGATGGCGATGGCAATGCGAAGCTCCAAGGTGTCTCAGCAAGAGAAGTGATACAAAGGCAGAATTACAAAAACAGAGTCTCAAGTGTCTCCAGCAGTAGCATGGGGATAATAATACCTCTTGGAGGTGTTGTAAGAATTAATTAGACACCATTTGTGAAAAGTTCCAACCTGAGCATTCTATTTTATGATTATTAGCTTTGTATTGTTCTTGGAAACCAGCATTCAAAATGAACTGCAAAACTCGACCTTTGTGTGGAGGGTGTTGCATGTGCTAATGGAACGTGACAATGATGAGAGATTACAAAAATGGGACAGCTGCACTCAGGAGCCCAGGTGCAAAGGAGATGAGCTGCATTGCATAGATTTTTCTACTGCTCTTTCCACGACAATATGCTCAGGTGAACTACAACTGGATCCGTTTAGTAAAACAGTATGGGGATCCTCCAAAGTGAGAGGACGTTTATTTTCCTGCAGTATTGGAATTGCTTTTCTTCTTCACTTTATGTCAGATAGGAACTTGGCTCTATCTTAAGCTCAGAGTCAAAAAGTCATACCCGTGGATTTCTGAGCAGTCGCCTACCTTACCCCCCCAGCTCCCACTTCGGGTCAGCCCTTGCCCTCCTTCAGCTCATTCTCCTGCCCGCGCTCAGAGGAGTCTTTGCTGTGTCAGTGCTTCCTCTGTTCAGAGCCTTCCAGTGGCTTCCCTCCCGTCTTCCATGACATGCGCCTGCTGTTTCTCACACCTTTCCTTCTGGCTGCATTAGATTCTGATTTTTGTTGACCACTCCAAGCGTGTTTGTGTTACAACATTTTGTCTCCTGTTCCTAGAATATGCCCCCTCTACTCTTTCACCTTTTAAAAAATTCCAAATCTGCCACACACACACACAAAAAAAGTTGAAAGAATAGTACAGTCCACAACCATGTTCACCTTGATCCACCAATGAACCCTCTCCCCGTGCTCTTTATTCCTGCCGCCTTCCTTTTTAGCCCATATAATTATTAAAAGAATGGTTTTTTCTTTGTCAAACCATTTGAGAGTAATTTGCAGACATTCAGACATTTCACCCCCAATAACTTGGGACATTTATCTCCTGAGAAAAAGTACTTTTCTCCTTCATAACCATGACATCATTATATCATCATTATACTCCCAAGTTGAACATGATTACAGTATTCTCTGAGATGCAGTCCATGTCAAATTTCTCCAATTATCCCCTCAAAGTTTCTTTAGAGTTGTATTTTTTTAAATCTAGAATCCAGTTAAAAATTACGTGTTTCATGTAGTTGCCATATCTCTTCAGTCTTCTTTAATTTAGAAGAGTTTTAGTTTTCTTTTTATCTTTTCAGAATATTGGCATATTTTAAGAATATAGGACAACTGTTTCATTGACTATCCCTCAACCTTATCTGATGGTTTCTTGATCATTAGATTCAGGTTAAAATTACTTGACAAGAACAGGTGAAGATGTCTTACCCATAGCATCACAGCCCCAAATCAGATGCCTGCCAGACTTTTCCTTGTGGTTTTATGCCTTTTGCTTTATTCAGTAATCTCTGGAGCACCATTGCGAAATCACATTAATATTCTTTTCTCAACAAAATTTTACCCAATGGTTTTTTAATTCCCCGGTGACTTGAATCAGTTATTATGTTGCTGTTTGTCAAATGGCAATTTTCTGTTTCTGTTACTAGCTGTTTTTGTTGTTATTGTTGTTACTGAAAGCATTTTCCTCCTTTATGTCCCCTCAGTTTTAGAAGTGTTGTTATTGATTCATGCATTTTTTTAAAGAACAAAATAGGTAACCTATATTTGGTGCATAATGATCCATGACCACGATTGCTCTTTTTGTTGGATACCTCGTCCCACAATCCGTCAATGGGAAGCCTTTCCATCTGACTCCTGGGTCCTTCTGACATGATCCTACTGGTCTCTGAGCACTGTGTTTTCTAGGACATCAGGCTAGTCTAGCTGATGAGAACAGCTGGAGGAAATTTTCCCTCCTGTTCCTCAGTCATCTGATCTCTTTCACTCAATGGCTGAACTAAGTGTCACTGCATCAGAGAGGCTGTCCCTACCCCTGTAGGGGAACCATGTCCTTACCCACCCCAGACATGCTTGAGAGTAATTTGCAGACATTCAGACATTTCACCCCCAATAACTTGGGACATTTATCTCCTGAGAAAAAGTACTTTTCTCCTTCATAACCATGACATCATTATATCATCATTATACTCCCAAGTTGAACATGATTACAGTATTCTCTGAGATGCAGTCCATGTCAAATTTCTCCAATTATCCCCTCAAAGTTTCTTTAGAGTTGTATTTTTTTAAATCTAGAATCCAGTTAAAAATTACGTGTTTCATGTAGTTGCCATATCTCTTCAGTCTTCTTTAATTTAGAAGAGTTTTAGTTTTCTTTTTATCTTTTCAGAATATTGGCATATTTTAAGAATATAGGACAACTGTTTCATTGACTATCCCTCAACCTTATCTGATGGTTTCTTGATCATTAGATTCAGGTTAAAATTACTTGACAAGAACAGGTGAAGATGTCTTACCCATAGCATCACAGCCCCAAATCAGATGCCTGCCAGACTTTTCCTTGTGGTTTTATGCCTTTTGCTTTATTCAGTAATCTCTGGAGCACCATTGCGAAATCACATTAATATTCTTTTCTCAACAAAATTTTACCCAATGGTTTTTTAATTCCCCGGTGACTTGAATCAGTTATTATGTTGCTGTTTGTCAAATGGCAATTTTCTGTTTCTGTTACTAGCTGTTTTTGTTGTTATTGTTGTTACTGAAAGCATTTTCCTCCTTTATGTCCCCTCAGTTTTAGAAGTGTTGTTATTGATTCATGCATTTTTTTAAAGAACAAAATAGGTAACCTATATTTGGTGCATAATGATCCATGACCACGATTGCTCTTTTTGTTGGATACCTCGTCCCACAATCCGTCAATGGGAAGCCTTTCCATCTGACTCCTGGGTCCTTCTGACATGATCCTACTGGTCTCTGAGCACTGTGTTTTCTAGGACATCAGGCTAGTCTAGCTGATGAGAACAGCTGGAGGAAATTTTCCCTCCTGTTCCTCAGTCATCTGATCTCTTTCACTCAATGGCTGAACTAAGTGTCACTGCATCAGAGAGGCTGTCCCTACCCCTGTAGGGGAACCATGTCCTTACCCACCCCAGACATGCTTCAAGATGTTTCCTGTGGTACATATTAGTTGCTTAGGTGTATCTGACTCTTTGCCACCCCATGGACTATAGTCTGCCAAGCTCCTTTGTCCATGGAATCCCCCAGGCAAGAATGCTGGAGTGAATTGCCATTCCCTTCTCTAGGGTATCTTATCAGCCCAGGGATCAAACCTAGGTTTCCCACATTGCAAGCAGTTCCTTTCAAGTCTGAGCCACCAGGGAAGCATATCCCCACTTAATATATAATATTTGTTTGTTCACTTGTAGTTTATATTGCTCAACTAGCACGAACCTTTAAAATTGACAACACTTTTTCTATTTTGCTTACTACTGGGTCCTTAGTATCTGTTTGCCCTCAACAAATACTTGTAGAAAAGAATGAGTGAATGGATTCACTGCTGCCCACCCCCTCCCCTGCCCCCATCTTAAGCCTTCATCCAGCTCTTCCACATTAGATGCTGCTTAGTTTTTCTTAGCATTGAGATGAGTCAGGCTGCGTGGAGTTCGCACACTTTTGTCTGGCACATGTGGAAATTTTACTTCTAGTATTATTCCGCCTTTGGATTCAGGTGATAGTTTGGAACAATTTTCACAAATAGCTCATCACAAAGGACACTCGGGGCAAGGCACTCAGCTGTAACAGGCCATGCAGTTCCTCCCTCCTCAGCTTCTCTGAACAGAAGATCTGGCCATTTTAGAAAGGCAAATGAAACACTTGACACTATGTTAGAATTTTGACATGGGATCTAATGCTGGGAACTAAAAATTAAGTAGAATAAGGGCTTTATTTTCTATATGAACAAATAATATCTTAAAAACCTTCATGGAACTTGCAAACTGTTAAGAGTTGTTTCTTAGCCTCAAAAGATTTCAGTCCTAGTTGTGTTGATGAGAATTAAGAAAAGAATATGGGGCAAGAATTGTCCTTTAACACTGAATATGGCTGGTGGGTGGAAAGGCCTGAATGGTGGCCCTAAAGATATCAGATCCTAATCCCTGGAACCAGGAAATGGTTTCTAATTTGGAAAAGGAACCTTGGCAGTTGTGATTCATTTTGAGGATTTTGAGATAAAGAGATCATGCTGGATTATCCTGTGGTTCATAAATCCAATCAACACACTCAGAGGGAGATTTGACACACAGAGCAGCTGGAAGAGGCAAGGAACATGTGCCTCCCAAGGGAACATGATCTGTTGATACTTTGATTGGGGCCAATTGACACTGATTTTGGGTTTCTGACTGCCAGAACTATGAGAGAATACATTTCTGCTGTTTAATACTACCAAGTCAGTCTGTGTTAATGTTACAGCAGCCACAGAAAACAAATATAATGGTAAACTGTATATTCTTTCACTTTTATTGTGTTCCTCAAATGACCCTGTACATGGGCCCCATTACCTCTATTTCATATTAAGAACCAAGGGCAGGCTTCCCTGATGGTCCAGTGGGTAAGGACACCGCCTTGCAGTGCAAGGGGCGCCGATTCGATCCCTGGCCTGGGAAGATCCCACGTGCCACAGAGCGGCTGGACCCATGTGTCCAATTACCGAGCCAGAGCTTTGGAGCGCACGTGCCGAGAGCCGGTGCTCTGCGACAACAGAGGCCACCGCGATGGGAGGCCCACAGGAGCCGAAGAACAAAGATGGATGAAAATAAGATAAATGAAAGACCAATAGAAGTGGCCCACCCGCTCCCCTCCCTCCCCAACACCGCCCCCACCCCCCAAAAAAGAACCAAGGGCTGAAGAAGTCAGTGACTCAAACCAGCTTTTCTGATTCTTAATCCGGTGCTCCTTTCACTCTGGCACCCTGCCTCCTCCTAGTAACTAAAGCCAGTGAACAGCGCAGACTCTTGTAAAGAGAGTTCATAAAAGAGACAGACCTCATGGCTGGAGAGACAGTGACAGACAGGAGAGAGCTGCACGCCCAAGGGCATCCTTAAGGGTAAAGACACTTTGAGTTGGAAGATGACCAGTCCATTTCCCATGTCCCAGGGGACTCAATCCCTCTTCAAATGCTGTTTTAACCTTCCAGACTCCGGATGCCTTTGCACGTGTGTGTCCATGTGTCAGCTTGGAGGAAAGAACCCTTGCTATCTGGTTGGTGGTACATTTTAGCCCTATCTCATGGAATCTTTGCCTCTTCAGTTCTCACGTACACAGTGGCTTCCTGACGTGTTCCAGGCAGTGGGATCTGGGTAAGCACGAGCAAGGCTCCAGATAAAAGCCACAGAGTGACCTGCCGCTCTATCCCACTGCAAAGTGCTTGCTTCGGCTCACATTTTCTCCCTGGCGGCCTTTAAACTTCTCCTGTTGGAGGCCCTGCTGTGAATCTGTGCTCTGGGCCTCTTGGCTTACATGACTGTTCCTGCCACTTGCCCTGCTGATGAGGCTCCACGTGCCCCTAATTCATTCACCAAGCCGTTTGCTTCTGACAGCCAGGTGTGGTCTGGAGACAATGACAACAAATGCGATTCCATCCCTTCCCTCAGGGAGTTCTCATGGATGTATGAAACAAGCAAGGAAATAGCTCACTTGAGGTGTGGTGATTCTATTGGTGCAATGAAAATCCCACGCTAGACTTCCTCCTCCCTTCCTAGGGGAGTGCACCATGCGCTGAGTAAAGAGGGCTCTGCAGGCTTGCTCCCCAAGCCAGGATTTGGGGTGGGGCAGGGAGCAGTCCCTAGACCTTAACATCCAGCAGGGGGATCTGGATGGTTCACATCCCCACAGTGTAGATCCAGATACTTTGTGTGGATGATTTTTTTTTTTTTAACATACATTTATTTATTTATTTTGGAGGGGCTGGTTGGGGAGGAAGGGGAGCGGGCGGGCCACTTCTATTGGTCTTTGATTTCTCTGTTTTCATCCATCTTTGTTCTTTGGCTCCTGTGGGCCTCCCATCGCGGTGGCGTCTGTCGTCGCAGAGCGCCGGCTCTGGGCGCATGAGCTCCAGAACTCCGGCTCGGTAATTGGACACATCAGTCCAGCCGCTCCGTGGCACGTGGGATCTTCCAGGCCAGGGATCGAAGCGGCGCCCCTTGCACTGCAAGGCGGTGTCCTTACCCACTGGACCACCAGGGAAGCCCTGTGTGGATGATTTTTAATGTGCTTTGGTTTAGCCAGTCATTGTCTCTTACCTTTCTGGAACTTAAAGTGTTGTCTAGGAGCCTCAGCTGTCTGGAGTTTTGTTTACCTCAGTGTGGGCTTGAGTATGGATACATGAGCACCTGATTTATCCTTTTAGTAGCCACTGACTGCTGTTCTCAGCTCATTTGCATCTATAGTCTGCTATCAGTGATGGGAGGTATGAAAGGAGCTGACATTAGTAGGCATCCCATGGAACCCGGTAGCAGCTGGAGAGCTTGAAAAGCCCCAGATCTGCATGCCACTGGGTGACTTGTGGAGCCAGCGTCAGGGCTCTGGCATAGATGGGCTCACCTGTGTCACTCTAGGGATTCTTTCTAATGTCAGTACGTCCCACACACTCCCTTGATCGAACATTATCTCTTGATTAAGAAAAGGTAGAAAGCAGAAAGTGACTGAATTACAGGGCATTTAATATTTTCTAATTTATTGATCATGACAACAGCAATGACATTTGGGGGAAAAAAAAATGCTAGTGCCCCTGTGCGTAGCTTTGTTTATTCAGGTTGTTGGCAGCGTTTGGACTCACAGATCTCTCATAACAACTTCATAGGCATGGGTCGCTGTCTTCCACCATAATGACCCATCAGGTTATACTGTAAGCTCACCGTGGCCATCATCTCTTTTCAAAAGGAAAAAATATAATAAATAACTGCAGCCAGAAATAAGTGAGATTCCATTTGACGTTACATTTTTTTATGAAAACAGAAGTGAAAGAGTTTGACAGAAAATGTATTTCATTGTTTTGTCCACACTATCTTGATGACTGTAGCTTTGTAGTATAGTCTTAAATCAGGAAGGCTGAGTCCTCCAACCTGTTTTTCTTTCTCAAGATTGCTTTGGCTGCGTGAGGTCATTTGTTGTGTTTCCATACAAATCGTGAATTTTTTTTGTTCCAGTCCTGTGAAAAATGCCATTGGTAGTTTGATAAGGATTACATAGAATCTGTAGATTGCTTTGGGTATAGTCATTTCATCGATTTTTGCTTACATGTTTGTGTTCCAGTGAAGTGAATCCCATGGATAGAGGTACCTGATGGGCTGCAGTCTGCAGGGTCGCATAGAGTTGGACGTGACTGAAGTGACTTAAGACACACACATACACATACACACACACACACACAATAAAGTGACAGTGACTGCAGAAGACTTGAACTCAGCACTAGGAACTGTATGGTTATCCTGTCTCTAAAGACATTTTTGCTTCTATTCTCTGCTTATTTTCTGCTTCCAAGTTGATTTTATTTTTCACTCCAGAGTCCACTGTGTAGGTGGCTGAAAACACACACATATTTTTTTATTGCTTGCTTATTCTGAGACACTATGTAATTATATGATACATACACATTGGTAAGTGTAGTTATGAATGAACTTGAGAGAGCATATGTTTCAACTTACTGTAATCAATTTAACACATTATTAAAATCAGAAATAATTTTTCCCTTTGATTTAATAGAAAATGAACTTACCTATTTTCCTCTTCCCTCTCCAAATGATAGTTTGTTAAGAGTTTCTAAAATTGGATACCCTTAGGGTGAGCTGTGCTAATGGGCATAAGGTTTATCAAAGGGAGGCGATGCACGCATTCTAGTCTATTCTGTGTTCTAAAATCAATCTTAAGGAAGTCATCTTGAAACTTTTTTTTTTTCAATTTTGGCCTCTCTTATTGGTTTTTTATTTATTTATTTACTTTCATCCATCTTTATTCTTTAGCCTGTGAGGGCCTCCCATAGCAGTGGCCTCTCCTCACTCCAGAGCACCGGCTCTGGGCACATGTGCTCCAGAGTGCTGGCTCGTAATTGGACACACCGGCCCAGCCACTCTGCGGCACGTGGAATCTTCCCGGGCCAGGGATCGAACTGGTGCCCCTTTCCCAGCAAGGCAGACTCTTTACCCGCTGGTCTACCAGGGAAGCCCTCAAAACTGTTTTAAGTTGTGGCCCATCTGTCAATAAGTATATAGAACCGACGTTGGTTGGTTTTCTCTGCTGAAGCTGTAAGACATCAAGAAGAGGAGTTCTTATGTTCTGGAAACTTATTTTGGTTTTGGGTAACAATTTAGTTAAACCTGGACCCCTGAAAAAATAAAATATGATGGCTTATGTTACAAAGACCACCAAAGCAGTGCAGCCAGAGGATTTATAAATTTAGAAGCAGGGCTGGAATTGGGCCATGAATGATTAGGGACAAAGTAAGTGGATGGAAGGAAGGTCCCCAGGGATGAGCACGGGAGTCGGAGTGAAATGGATGATGAGGACATGATCACGAATGGAAATATGCCAGCTTGTCTGAGAGCTTGAGTGTGCATAGAGGACACTTCATGGAAAGAGTGGTCAGGCACAGACTGGAGAGGGTCTCACAGGCCAGTGTATGGACTTGGATTTCATTTTCTCTGGGTAGGACTTGTGTGAGGTTTTTAACTGGGAAAATGGGACTTTGGTAAGATTTTTGCACTGGAGAAACATGGTGTGACTAGAGTAGAAAAAGTGAAACAGAACAAAGGCAAGGAAAGAACAGATCCAAAAAGACGAGGTTGAGAAGGGGAAGGAAGAATGTGATGGGCGTTACGGAAGAAGAGTCAACAGGACGCGTGGAAAGATGGGAGGCGGGATGCAAAGACTGAAAGAGTTGTGGTCGCTCAGAGAGAAGTAGGGAGTTAGGAGGGAAATCAGTTGGGAAGATAGCAGGTTCACTTTTAGTTGTGTTTGGTTATGTCAGATCTGAACATGAGGGCTTAACAGCCAAATGAGACATCCCACTTGTCTCCGAGGTGCAACATCTGGAGCTGAGAGTTGTTTCCAGGACTCGGAGTGGAGGGTGATGGGGATGGAGGTGTGGGCGGAGCAGCAGAGGCCTCTGCCAGGCTGCTCGTGGGAGACAGACGCTCTGCAGAATCCGCCCTGACTCTTGTTTCCGTGGTGTGGGTCTTCAGGAAGGAAAAACAGTGACTAGTTCGCAGTTCAGAGAACAGGGACAGACCTGGAGGAGATGTGTTCAGCTGCAGCCTGCAGCTGAGATTTCTTGAGTCCATCTAACTGGATAGTGAGCCTGAAGGTCTGAATGGAGAAACACCTGAATCGCCTGAAGTTCCAATTTGGGCCCCCAGCCTCTAGGGCCACTAGAGAGGCCCCCAGAAGCCAGGCAGAAAAGCTCCTTCTTTTGTAATGTTAGTGAGGACCTGAGGAGTTCCAGCAGTGGCAGAAATCTCTCTGTGTCTCTCTTGAGTGGACTGCAGGGGTGGCTGTTAGCCAACCACTCTTCTTTTCTCAATAAACAGCAAGAACTATGCTAGAGAAAAAAATAGTGTTGGACCGAGAGCCTAAAGCTCTGCACAGTTCAGTAGGGGAGATGTCACGGAGGCACAGCAACTTGAAAGGGACAACTTGTTAGCCGCTGCTTTTCTCACAGAATACAATACCAGAATGTGTGACTTGGAGGAATGCTGTGTGTTTTTAAGCCTTCCCGTGTGAGGGATTCGCACATGTTACCTAGAATTGCTGGCTAGATTGATTTGCTGAATGAAATTATTTCATATTAATACTTGTATTGGTTGGAAATTATCAGGCCAAGGGAGAAATTTTCATGTTGGATAACCATATGGCTATACATCACTTGCTCATTTGTCTGTTCTAGAGATGGCTCATAACATGTCCTTTCAACTACTTTTGTGTGTAAGAGGCATGCAGAACTAACTCTGTGTTAAGAAGGATTCTGAGGCTCAATCGGGGGCTTAGTGGCTAAAAACTAAGGAATCATTCATATGACAGGAATGAGAATAGGAGGGGCTGACGGCCGCCCCTGTGCCGTGGATGTGCCCATGGGAACCAGCTTGTGAAATTGGCATAGTTGCCTTGGGTTTATTTTGATAGAAATTGGCTAGAAGCTTTCGATGCTTCTTAAAAGCAAAAGAAAAACAACCTTCCTCACTTGTATTTGGAGAACATGCATTCCATCACCCTGTAAATTGATTTGGGTTGTTGAAAGATAAGGGAGGCTAGGGCAGCCTCAGTTTTGCCCTGGCTAATTTTGGAATTTCATTTTTCAAGAGACTCTCCGACCCACTTTGGATCTGAGGGCTGTACAGCAATATTGCTTCTGGAGAAGCATTCAGAACTCTACGTCTCTGCCAAGATCAATTTGGCTCAGTAATTGTACAGAGCTCTCCAATTTAAGGACACTTCTCACATACAAACTCTAATTGGTTCCTCATAAAAGCCCAGTGAGGTCATTCTTACTGTGTATTTGTCTACCCTTTATCCCATCACTTATTTCTTTGTAATGTTTGAGGCAGCCGTGGTCTGAGGCCACAACTTTGAAAGCAAACCGGGTGGTCTGAGGTTAAGTTCCACCTTCTCAATAAACAGCAAGAACTATGCTAGAGAAAAAATAGTGTTGGACCGAGAGCCTAAAGCTCTGCACAGTTCAGTAGGGGAGATGTCACGGAGGCACAGCAACTTGAAAGGGACAACTTGTTAGCCGCTGCTTTTCTCACAGAATACAATACCAGAATGTGTGACTTGGAGGAATGCTGTGTGTTTTTAAGCCTTCCCGTGTGAGGGATTCGCAGATGTTACCTAGAATTGCTGGCTAGATTGGTTTGCTGAATGAAATTATTTCATATTAATACTTGTATTGGTTGGAAATTATCAGGCCAAGGGAGAAATTTTCATGTTGGATAACCATATGGCTATACATCACTTGCTCATTTGTCTGTTCTAGAGATGGCTCATAACATGTCCTTTCAACTACTTTTGTGTGTAAGAGGCATGCAGAACTAACTCTGTGTTAAGAAGGATTCTGAGGCTCAATCGGGGGCTTAGTGGCTAAAAACTAAGGAATCATTCATATGACAGGAATGAGAATAGGAGGGGCTGACGGCCGCCCCTGTGCCGTGGATGTGCCCATGGGAACCAGCTTGTGAAATTGGCATAGTTGCCTTGGGTTTATTTTGATAGAAATTGGCTAGAAGCTTTCGATGCTTCTTAAAAGCAAAAGAAAAACAACCTTCCTCACTTGTATTTGGAGAACATGCATTCCATCACCCTGTAAATTGATTTGGGTTGTTGAAAGATAAGGGAGGCTAGGGCAGCCTCAGTTTTGCCCTGGCTAATTTTGGAATTTCATTTTTCAAGAGACTCTCCGACCCACTTTGGATCTGAGGGCTGTACAGCAATATTGCTTCTGGAGAAGCATTCAGAACTCTACGTCTCTGCCAAGATCAATTTGGCTCAGTAATTGTACAGAGCTCTCCAATTTAAGGACACTTCTCACATACAAACTCTAATTGGTTCCTCATAAAAGCCCAGTGAGGTCATTCTTACTGTGTATTTGTCTACCCTTTATCCCATCACTTATTTCTTTGTAATGTTTGAGGCAGCCGCACGTGGTCTGAGGCCACAACTTTGTGCGAATAGGCAGAAGGGGTGGAGTTCTTCTGTGGTGTTCTTCACACTTTATAGGTGAGGAAGTCAGGATTCAGAGGGATTAAGTTACCATCCAGAGTGTCTCACTCTAGAAAGTGGCAGTCCAGGACTTTGTTTCTCCTTCTATGATGGTCTAGTCCATCTCATCTTTCTGTAGGTAAAATGTTCTTTTTCCCTGAAAAGCACCATCTTAATCCCATTCTGGACCAGGAGATCACTGGGTACATGTGCGTGTGTGTGTGTCCCCATATGCACTCACCTGAAGAGTCTCCATTTGTCTTAAGGAGGCTTAAGTTGATTCTAACCAGGGTTTAGTAAAACAGGTGTCTTGGTGTTAGTGTCAGTGTTAGTGAGTGATAGGAATACATCTGGACATCATTACCTGAATCGGTAGGAAAATAATGCCCCCCACAAAGGACACTTAAGGATGACAGGAAATTTTTATTATTTATCAAAGTGTATCTATCTGAAGACATCATGACATTCTGTTGGAATCTCCTGTTGGTAGTCAGGGAGAATCAGTGAGACCTGAAAAAATGACATCAATAAAAATCACTTAGAGAGCTGACGTGAGGAACCCCACTCACGCTCCCCTTGAGAATGTCATCCTGCAGCTTGAGCCCACACCCTGGCCTGCCAGGCTTAGTAACGGCATCTTGTTCTGACAGCCTTTTGTTCTCCCTAGCTGATCTTTTGGCGGCAGGTACCAGCACATCAGTTCTTGTGCTTTCCCTTTTGTAGGAACTGATTTGACTACAGTTCCGTTAGCTTATATTTTCCCCCTCATTAAAGTGCCTGTCTGCAGTTTGCTTGCAGGAGGTTGCCAGCCTACAACCCCTGGTGGGCTGCGACACCCTTTTGCTGGTGATTAATTTCCCTAGTGACATGGGTTCATCGTCGAGTTAGATTTAGTTTTGCTATCAACCCACAGTATACTAAAATATGTATCGAGGAATGCTCCCCCATGCACACAAGAGTTATGGCTCTGATTTAGCGTTTTTATTGAGGGAGTTTGGTTGGTGGCATTGCTTGGGGCCTTGTCGCTAGCTTCATTTCAGAGGAGCAGTAGAGACATGGTTTAAAGTTCTAGCCTTCTGGTGCCAGTGAGCCCTTCCCGTGCTCTCAACACCTCTGTGCAGCTTCTTCATTAGGAAGATGTAAAACATCACTAGTCACAAATGGCAGCTTTTGTGGGCCAGGCACCAGGGTACATAGGTTTAGTTCTGGAGATAGGAGTTACTGTTGCTTGTTTTTGTAGGGCTGCTTCTCTGTGATCACAGATGGCCCCCACTTAGCTTTGTTCCAGAAACCTGAATGTGTGACTCTGGATCTGATGGGTCTCATGATTTTGACAGAATCTGGGATTTGGGATGCTGGTTTAAAGGTGAAGAGAGAGTTATGTTGTTGAATATGGTGACTCAGATGCTAAGGAATCTTCCTGCAATGCGGGAGACTCGGGTGCCATCCCTCGCTCATGAAGATCCCCTGGAAGAGGAAATCTACTCCTGTATCCTTGTCTAGAAAATCCCATGGATAGCGGACCTGGCAGGCTGCATTCCGTGGGGTCACAAAGAGGCCAGTACGACTGAGTGACTCACACCACACACACATTGTTTAATATATCGGGACCTCCCTCTTAGATGTTTTAACCTCCCATTTTCAAGGCTTATGTGGCTTTGTCGCTTGCTTTAAGAGACTTTGTTCTACTTATATAGTCGTTCTGAGTCCAGTTTCTTCATCTGTTTAATAGAAAAGTCAATGCTTATCTTTTAGGCAGAGGGATGATTAAGTACCCGGCACAGAGAAGATGAGGAGGAAATAATAGTGATGAAACTGATGAGAAGAAGGCTGGCTTAGAGTAATTGATTTAAGGTAATATTGTAATTAATTGACGAGATGGTCTATTCCAGTGACATACCTACTGCAAAATCTTATTAAAGATAGAAATTTTGGAGAAGTACAAAAAGTAACTCATGGCATCATATTATGCTGCATAGAGTATAGACTATTTTTAAATGTATATGGAGAGAAGGCAGAGAAATCTTGGGCTATGCATCCCAAAGTCTTTTGGCCCAAAGTATTGAGAGGTCATGTGGGAGACATAGGCATTGGAACTGACTGGCCTTCATTCACTCAGCACTCATTCAGCTTGAGCATCAGCTGCTGGTGAGGCTGTGCTAGCTCTGAGGATGCAGGGAACGGGATGGAGAAGGTTTCTGCTCTTTTCCAGCTTATAATGGGGACAGGATTCCCAAGTGGCACAGTGGTAAAGAAATCTGCCTGCTAGTGCAGGAGTCACAAGAGGCTTGGGTTTGATTCCTGGGTCAGGAAGATCCTCTGAAATAGGAACTGGCTACCCATTCCACTAGTCTTGCCTGGAAAATTCCACATTTTTTTTTTTTTTTTTTCCCTAATGGGCTGCAGTCTGCGAGGTCACACAGAGTCAGACACGACTGAGCAGCTGAACATGCACACGCATGGGAACAGGGGGCAGGGCAGGGAAGAACGCCTACTATAAACATACGAGCCCAAACACCATCAGAGTAACAGGTGATTTGCCAAGAAATTACATAGGGTGATCTGGTGGCTTCTTTTCCTCTGAGGGCGTGACATGCCAGCTGGACCATAATGACCACAAGTCCAAGCAGAGAGACTCCCCCTGCAAAGGGCAAGAGCAACCTAAGGAAGAGCCACAGGGCACAGAGGAGGGTGTGAGGGGAAGGGTGTGTGTGGTAGAGGGTGTGGAGGGGATGTATGGGAGAGGAGTGTGGGGAAGGTGTGGGGCAGAGGTGATGGTGACTGGCCCAGAGGGTGAATGGTGAGGCTGGGGAAAGGCCGTGTTCTGGACACAAATGCTCAGGACTTGCTGGCAGATGAGTTGGAAGAGGCAGTTTAAGGGAAAAGCAAAATAAAGGACAGCTTCTGCACTGTTGGCTGGATTAAGAGAGTAAAGGCAGTTCCGGTTACCCAAGCGAGGAAGGCTTAATGGGGAGCAGCTTGTAGCAAAACAAGAGTTTGGTTTTATGTGAATTTTGAGATGCCTGTGTGATATCATGTGGGGTCTGAATTCCCAAGGAAAGTTTTGTCTGGAGAAGCCAGTTTGGGACTTCTAGGCCAGTGGGTGGTATACAAGGCCATGGGAGGTGAGGAGATCATACAGGGAGAAAGGGCTGCAGGACAGACCCTGCGAAACTCCAGATCTGAAATCAAGCAGAGGAGCTGGAGGAGATGTGGCCAGGGATTCAGGAGGAAACGCAGGCGATCAGTTTAACAGGAGCGAAGCAAACCAATCTCAAGCGGCTGAGCGGTCCCCAGTGTAGAGTGATGATGGGGGCCTGTGCTGATGTGGACAGAGATGGTGGAATTAAGGGGTCTGGGGTGAGGGAAAACGGTGGAAAGTAGAACAGAGGCCAGAAGAAAGGCTCAGCAAAGGATAAAGGCCTTTCAATTCCAGCAGCTTGAGAGTCTCCTCCTGTGAAGACAGGGCTCGGGGTCAAGGCAAGATCCTGAGCACCATCTGTTTTGACTCCTTTCCCTTTCCTGTTACCAAATCCAGCTTCTTTAGAGCCAGCCTTACGTGAGGTATATGCCTGGAGTGATTTTATGAAGTGAACTATTTCTTTTCCTTCAACCGGGAGCCTGCCCGTGCATGTCTGTGTAACTAAGAAAGGCCTTCAGAGCGGGTGAGAAAGGAGGCCAGGCTTGGAGGAAGGATGAGATTTGGGTAGATGGAAGAAGGGTGTGGCAGATGGGAAGGGGCGTAGAAGCAATCCAGTTAGGAAAAAAATCAGCCTTGTATCAACCTGGTAATAATGAAAATTCCAGTAAGTCGTATATCAAGAAGGGGAGTGTGGGCCTCACTTTCTGCTTTGGGTACCTCCTACTGCTCAAAGAATTTGAAGCCCCCAATGTGTAGACACACATTGTACAACCCGTCATTCATCCTGCAAGCACGTATTGATTGCCCGTAATGACCCCACAACAGAGGCTGGGCTACCAAGATGGATGACCCATGACCTTCCCTCAGGGAAGACCAACATGAAAACAGTTGACTGTCAAATAATAACAGACACAGGGAGAGAGGATTAATTCTGTCTGATTCTGTTTCAGTGGGAAGCTCCCAGAGGAGATGCTCTTTGGCTGTAGAAGGATGAAAAGATGTCAGTCAGGAAGAGAAGGGGAGTTGGCAGGGGACCCCTCCTGGGCAGAGGGCACAGCAGGGGCAGACAGGGTGGGGTGAGAGCCCATGTTGTGGTTGCAGCACAGGGAGCCCGGTTCCTGGGGAGCACAGAGCAGGGAACAGAACAGAAGGGAAGATGGACGCGTGTAGAGTGCTGAGCCTGGAGGCAGAGGTTGGACCAAGTTGGCCTTTATCTTTGTGGGTGGTAAGGATTATAAGGTGGTTTTTTTGAGGGGGACAGAGGGTCTTTTTTTTTTTCTTTAAAGGTTTATTTATTTATCTATTTTGGGGGTGGGGTGAGGCGAGGGTGGGGTGGTGAGAGAGGGGGCAGGTGGGCCACTTCTATTGGTCTTTCATGTATCTATTTTCATCCATCTTTGTTCTTTGGCCCGTGTGGGCCTCCCATTGCGGTGGCCTCTGTTGTCGCAGAGCACCGGCTCTCGGCACATGCACTCCAGAGCTCCAGCTCGATCATTGGACACATCGGTCCAGCCACTCCGCGGCACGTGGGATCTTCCCAGGCCAGGGATCAAAGCGGCGCCCCTTGCACTGCAAGGCGGTGTCCTTACCCACTGGACTACCAGGGAAGCTCGAGAGGGTCTTTTTTAAAAGAATAATTTATCTGGGAGATACGGAAAGAGCGACATAGACATACTATCTTATGTAAGAGAGATAACTATTGTCAATGCGCTATGGGTCTAAGGGATCATACATGGGGGCTATGCAACAGACTAGAGAAGTGGAATGGGGGAAAGGGAATATACATATGACTAATATGTAATTATACATATCTGTCAACGACAAAACTCTGTAAAATCAAAATAAAATAACTTGTGATTGTGGAAAAAAATAATTTATCTATCATCATGGATATCCTTTTGCATAAAATATAGGCCACATTAAAAAGGAAATGTTTTTGACTTCATTTTTTGTAACAGAATAGTTTTAGGTTCACAGCAAAATTAAGAAAGTACAGACAGTTCTCGTATAGCATATGCCCCCTGCCCCATACATGCATGATTGTTGTTGTTCAGTCACTTAGTCCTGTCTGTCTCTTTGCAACCCCATGGGCTTCCGCACTCCAGGCTTCCCTGTCCTTCGCTATCTCCAGGAGTTTGCTCAAATTCATGTCCACTGAGTCAGTGATGCTATCTAACCATTGTATCCTCTGCTGTCCCTTCTCCTGTTGCCTTCAGTCTTTCCCAGCATCAGGTCTTTCCCAATGAGTCTGCTGTTGGCATCAGGTGGTCAAAGCATTGAAGCTTCAGCATCAGTCCTTCCAATGAATATCCAGAGTTGGTTTCCTTTAGGATTGACTAGTTTGATCTTCTTTAACCCGTACCACAATTCAAAAGCATTAATTCTTTAGTGCTCAGCCATCTTTATGGTCCCACTGTTCATTAAAAAACTTTTAAGGGGTGGGGTGAGGCGAGGGTGGGGTGGTGAGAGAGGGGGCAGGTGGGCCACTTCTATTGGTCTTTCATGTATCTATTTTCATCCATCTTTGTTCTTTGGCCCGTGTGGGCCTCCCATTGCGGTGGCCTCTGTTGTCGCAGAGCACCGGCTCTCGGCACATGCACTCCAGAGCTCCAGCTCGATCATTGGACACATCGGTCCAGCCACTCCGCGGCACGTGGGATCTTCCCAGGCCAGGGATCAAAGCGGCGCCCCTTGCACTGCAAGGCGGTGTCCTTACCCACTGGACTACCAGGGAAGCTCGAGAGGGTCTTTTTTAAAAGAATAATTTATCTGGGAGATACGGAAAGAGCGACATAGACATACTATCTTATGTAAGAGAGATAACTATTGTCAATGCGCTATGGGTCTAAGGGATCATACATGGGGGCTATGCAACAGACTAGAGAAGTGGAATGGGGGAAAGGGAATATACATATGACTAATATGTAATTATACATATCTGTCAACGACAAAACTCTGTAAAATCAAAATAAAATAACTTGTGATTGTGGAAAAAAATAATTTATCTATCATCATGGATATCCTTTTGCATAAAATATAGGCCACATTAAAAAGGAAATGTTTTTGACTTCATTTTTTGTAACAGAATAGTTTTAGGTTCACAGCAAAATTAAGAAAGTACAGACAGTTCTCGTATAGCATATGCCCCCTGCCCCATACATGCATGATTGTTGTTGTTCAGTCACTTAGTCCTGTCTGTCTCTTTGCAACCCCATGGGCTTCCGCACTCCAGGCTTCCCTGTCCTTCGCTATCTCCAGGAGTTTGCTCAAATTCATGTCCACTGAGTCAGTGATGCTATCTAACCATTGTATCCTCTGCTGTCCCTTCTCCTGTTGCCTTCAGTCTTTCCCAGCATCAGGTCTTTCCCAATGAGTCTGCTGTTGGCATCAGGTGGTCAAAGCATTGAAGCTTCAGCATCAGTCCTTCCAATGAATATCCAGAGTTGGTTTCCTTTAGGATTGACTAGTTTGATCTCTTTACAGTCCAAGGGACTCTCAAGAGTGTTCTCCAGTACCACAATTCAAAAGCATTAATTCTTTAGTGCTCAGCCATCTTTATGGTCCCACTGTCATATCTGTATCTGCTAGAAAGACCATAACTTTGACTAGATGAACCTTTGTCAGCAAAGTGATGTCTTTGCTCTTTAATACACTGTCTAGGTTTGTCATAGCTTTCTTTCCAAGGAGCAAGCGTCTTTTAATTTCATGGCTGCAGTCACAGTCCACAGTGATTTTGGAGGCTAAGAAAATAAAATCTGCCAGTACTTCCAATTTTTCCCCTTCCATTTGCCATGAATTATTGGGACCAGATGCCATGATCTTCAGTTTTTGAATGCTGAGTTTTAAGCCAACTTTTTCAGTCCCCACTTTCACTCTAATCAGGAGGCTCTTTAGTTCCTCTTCACCTTCTGCCACTAAAATTAGTGTCATCTGCATATCTGAGGTCGTTGCTATTTCTCCTGGTAACCATGATTCTAGTCTGTGATTCATCCAACCCAGCATTTCATATGATGTACTCAGCATATAAGTTAAATAAATAGGGTGACAATATACAGAATTGTGTATCTTTAAGAATGATCTCTTTAAGAATTGTCCACAGTTTGTTGTGATCCACCCAGTCAAAGACTTCAGTCTATTCAGTGAAGCAGAAGCAGATATTTTTCTGTAATTCCCTTTCTTTCTCTATGATCCTACAAATGGCAATTTGATCCTTGGTTCCTCTGCCTTTGCTAAACCCAGCTTGTAACTCTGGAAGTTTTCAGTTCACATCCTGCTGACACCTAGCTTGAAGGATTTTGAGTATCACCTTACTAGCATGTGAAATGAGCACAAGTGTATGATAGTTTAAACATTTTTTGGCATTGTCCTTCTTTGGGATTGGTATGAAAACTGACCTTTTCCAGTCCCGTGGCCGCTGCTGAGTTTTCCAAATTTGATGGCACATTGAGTGTAGCACTTTAACAGCATCATCTTTTAGGATTTGAAATACCTCAGCTGGAATTCCATCAGTCCTTCCAATGAATATCCAGAGTTGGTTTCCTTTAGGATTGACTAGTTTGATCTCTTTACAGTCCAAGGGACTCTCAAGAGTGTTCTCCAGTACCACAATTCAAAAGCATTAATTCTTTAGTGCTCAGCCATCTTTATGGTCCCACTGTCATATCTGTATCTGCTAGAAAGACCATAACTTTGACTAGATGAACCTTTGTCAGCAAAGTGATGTCTTTGCTCTTTAATACACTGTCTAGGTTTGTCATAGCTTTCTTTCCAAGGAGCAAGCGTCTTTTAATTTCATGGCTGCAGTCACAGTCCACAGTGATTTTGGAGGCTAAGAAAATAAAATCTGCCAGTACTTCCAATTTTTCCCCTTCCATTTGCCATGAATTATTGGGACCAGATGCCATGATCTTCAGTTTTTGAATGCTGAGTTTTAAGCCAACTTTTTCAGTCCCCACTTTCACTCTAATCAGGAGGCTCTTTAGTTCCTCTTCACCTTCTGCCACTAAAATTAGTGTCATCTGCATATCTGAGGTCGTTGCTATTTCTCCTGGTAACCATGATTCTAGTCTGTGATTCATCCAACCCAGCATTTCATATGATGTACTCAGCATATAAGTTAAATAAATAGGGTGACAATATACAGAATTGTGTATCTTTAAGAATGATCTCTTTAAGAATTGTCCACAGTTTGTTGTGATCCACCCAGTCAAAGACTTCAGTCTATTCAGTGAAGCAGAAGCAGATATTTTTCTGTAATTCCCTTTCTTTCTCTATGATCCTACAAATGGCAATTTGATCCTTGGTTCCTCTGCCTTTGCTAAACCCAGCTTGTAACTCTGGAAGTTTTCAGTTCACATCCTGCTGACACCTAGCTTGAAGGATTTTGAGTATCACCTTACTAGCATGTGAAATGAGCACAAGTGTATGATAGTTTAAACATTTTTTGGCATTGTCCTTCTTTGGGATTGGTATGAAAACTGACCTTTTCCAGTCCCGTGGCCGCTGCTGAGTTTTCCAAATTTGATGGCACATTGAGTGTAGCACTTTAACAGCATCATCTTTTAGGATTTGAAATACCTCAGCTGGAATTCCATCACTGCCATCACCAGCGTGGTGCATTTGTTGCAGTGGCTGAACCTCTATTGATGCATCACTATCACCTGTAGTCCACAGTTTGCATGTGGCTGACTCTGTGTTGTACGTTCTCTGGATTTGAACAGATGTATAATGACATATGTGCATCATTAGGGGATCATACAGAGTATTTCCGCTGCCCTGAAAATCCTGTGTCCTGCCCATGCACCCCTCCCGCTTCTCCCCAGTCCCCAGGCAGCCACTACTGTCTCCGCATTTTGTCTTTTCCAGAATGTCATTTAGTTGGAATCATACAATACCTAGCCTTTTCGATTTGCTTCTTTCATAGAGTGGTGTACATTTATATGTCTTTTCTTGACTTGATAGCTCATTTCTTTTTTTTTTCCTTTTTTTTTTTTTTTTTTCAAATTTTGGCCTCTTTATTGGTCCTTTGTTTATTTATTTTCATCCATCTTAATTCTTTGGCCTGTGTGGGCCTCCCATTGCAGTGGCTTCTTTCATTGCAGAGCACTGGCTCTGGGCGCATGTGCTCCAGAGACGTGGCTCGTAATTGGACACGATTTATTGTGTTTCCTCTTACCTTCAAACAGTATATTTTTGTGGTCCAGCCACTCAGTGGCATATAGGATCTTCCCATGCCAGGGATGAAACTGGTGCCCCTAGCACTGCAAGGCTGACTCTTTACCCACTGGACCACCAGGGAAGCACGCTCATTCTTTTTAGCATTGAAGGATATCCCATTGCTGGATATACCACAGTTTATCCACTCACCTTCTAAAAGACATCTTGATCGCTTCCACGTTGTGACAATTATGAATGAAATTCCTCTAAACCTCTGTGCGCAGGTTTTTGTGGACCTGCAAGTTTTTTGTTTTTGTTTTTTTTTAAATATTTATTTGGCTGCATTGGGTCTTAGTTGAGGCATGTGAACTTAGTCAGTTTGTGGTATGTGGGATCTTAGTTCCCTGACCAGGGATCGAACCTGCATCCCCTGCATTGGAAGGCAGATTCTTAACCACTGGGCCACCAGGGAAGTCCCCTGGACCTGCAAGTTTTTGACTGTTAAGAATACATTCCAAGGAGTGCAATTGCTAGGAATCATATGCCAAGAATATGTCTAGGCTTGCCTGGATCATTGGTTTTTAAATAGAGAAATAATTGATCTTTATTATAGAAAGAGAATCTGTAAATGTGCATATCAGTTTTTCTTTTCCAAGGCTCATTTCTAGCCCTGTGGGCCCAAACACTGAGAGACTATTGTTCCTTAGATGAATTGCCAACATATCAAGTCAAAATTTCTAAGTCATATTCTTCCTTCTCCACATAGTATTTTGGTTCACACAGACATGCATGCATGTATTCTTACACACTTCTTAGTATGTATGTATTCTTTCACACTTCTTAGTATCTTAGGTGAGAAAGAAATTATGTGGATTTACTAGATTCTTCATGGTACTTTACATGCTAAAAACCATTTTTTGATGTATTTAATAGCATGAAAGAAAAATATACTGTTTGAAGGTAAGAGGAAACAAAAATAAATAAAATACACTTTAATTGGGTGTACTTTGTAAAAAAATTTTTAAAATCAAGTGTGTTTATAAAACAGAGGAGAGCTTTGTTTTAGAAAAATCTTTATTTGGCAGGTTGAGAGTTTTTAGAATGTATAAATGAAAAAAGTAGTCACACTTGTACATTTTATTTGTTGTGATCCTTTTTATCAGTATACAGCACATAGCAAATGCTGATAAACCTTGTGCAATGTGTTTTTAAAACCCGAATTCTCAGAACACTGGATGTTTGAGTGACTGGCATGGTTTAGAACAGAAACTATTAAAAAAGAATTTCAGTACTTTTAGAGAAAATTCAATTTCCTTTGTCATATATTCCCTATGTAACACAACTGTAGTGAAAGATGTGGCATTTTTCTTTTTTCCCTGCCTGCTCATACCCCTGAGAAGTTAATGGTTTAAGGAAAACACTCCTAGCCCAACATATGTCAAATATTTGGTTTGGTAGGATTAATATTTTACTATAGAGCGACAGTGGGAGCAGTGTCCTAGTTTTAGGGATGATTATGTAAACTAATGAGCCCTGACCAGGGATCGACCTAGCATTGGAAGCAGTTTTAATGTCCCCTGGACCTGCAAGTTTTTGACTGTTAAGAATACATTCCAAGGAGTGCAATTGCTAGGAATCATATGCCAAGAATATGTCTAGGCTTGCCTGGATCATTGGTTTTTAAATAGAGAAATAATTGATCTTTATTATAGAAAGAGAATCTGTAAATGTGCATATCAGTTTTTCTTTTCCAAGGCTCATTTCTAGCCCTGTGGGCCCAAACACTGAGAGACTATTGTTCCTTAGATGAATTGCCAACATATCAAGTCAAAATTTCTAAGTCATATTCTTCCTTCTCCACATAGTATTTTGGTTCACACAGACATGCATGCATGTATTCTTACACACTTCTTAGTATGTATGTATTCTTTCACACTTCTTAGTATCTTAGGTGAGAAAGAAATTATGTGGATTTACTAGATTCTTCATGGTACTTTACATGCTAAAAACCATTTTTTGATGTATTTAATAGCATGAAAGAAAAATATACTGTTTGAAGGTAAGAGGAAACAAAAATAAATAAAATACACTTTAATTGGGTGTACTTTGTAAAAAAAATTTTTAAAATCAAGTGTGTTTATAAAACAGAGGAGAGCTTTGTTTTAGAAAAATCTTTATTTGGCAGGTTGAGAGTTTTTAGAATGTATAAATGAAAAAAGTAGTCACACTTGTACATTTTATTTGTTGTGATCCTTTTTATCAGTATACAGCACATAGCAAATGCTGATAAACCTTGTGCAATGTGTTTTTAAAACCAGAATTTTCAGAAGACTGGATGTTTGAGTGACTGGCATGGTTTAGAACAGAAACTATTAAAAAAGAATTTCAGTACTTTTAGAGAAAATTCAATTTCCTTTGTCATATATTCCCTATGTAACACAACTGTAGTGAAAGATGTGGCATTTTTCTTTTTTCCCTGCCTGCTCATACCCCTGAGAAGTTAATGGTTTAAGGAAAACACTCCTAGCCCAACATATGTCAAATATTTGGTTTGGTAGGATTAATATTTTACTATAGAGCGACAGTGGGAGCAGTGTCCTAGTTTTAGGGATGATTATGTAAACTAATGAGCCCCATCCATTAAAAAAATCTCAGGGAAGAAAAGGCTATTTATCATGTGGATTACACTGACTCTACTTGGAGGAGCCTGAAGTCGGTCTTAAAGACCTACAGTGGGGTTCCATTTAATTAAAGTTACTCTTTTCATGATGCTAAAGGTTAATAATTATGACATTGTACAAATGTTCAATATTTCTGTGTGAAAAAAAAAAGTTAGTTGGTTTATTATTTTGCACCTTGTTCTCCACTGGCTTAGAACGGACTTCTCAACTAAGTTTGTGTGCGTGTGTGCTTAGTTGTTTAGTCGTGTCTGACTCTTCGTTCACGGGATTTTCCAGGCAAGAATACTGGAATGGGTTGCCATTCCCTTCTCCAGGCAATCTTCCAAACCCAGGGATTGAATGGGGGTTTACTGTATTGCAGGTGGATTCTATACCGTCTGATCCTCTAGGGAAGCAATCCCCTCAATTATTTTCTTGACAACAGACTTGAAAGTTACAGTTGATGGGGGAGTTGTAATTGAGTGTCTCAGCCGCTAGAGGGAGCTGCCTCTAGTATTTATTCTGGAGAGACAAGGTGTTTAGTTCTGATCCTGTGCCTATTCCTTAACCCTTGACCTACAAAGGATTATCCTTATCACTGGGATCACCCCTGCTTCTAGCCTAGAGAAGAATCTCTCAGAGGGAAAAGAAGATAAGGACATTGGTCTAGAACTTGGCATATGGATATATCTGCTTGAAATTTGGGAACAATTCACTTCCTTCAACACAAGAACAGTAAAAAACATTTGTGCAATGTGTTTTAAAACCAGAATTTTCAGAAGACTGGATGTTTGAGTGACTGGCATGGTTTAGAACAGAAACTATTAAAAAAGAATTTCAGTACTTTTAGAGAAAATTCAATTTCCTTTGTCATATATTCCCTATGTAACACAACTGTAGTGAAAGATGTGGCATTTTTCTTTTTTCCCTGCCTGCTCATACCCCTGAGAAGTTAATGGTTTAAGGAAAACACTCCTAGCCCAACATATGTCAAATATTTGGTTTGGTAGGATTAATATTTTACTATAGAGCGACAGTGGGAGCAGTGTCCTAGTTTTAGGGATGATTATGTAAACTAATGAGCCCCATCCATTAAAAAAATCTCAGGGAAGAAAAGGCTATTTATCATGTGGATTACACTGACTCTACTTGGAGGAGCCTGAAGTCGGTCTTAAAGACCTACAGTGGGGTTCCATTTAATTAAAGTTACTCTTTTCATGATGCTAAAGGTTAATAATTATGACATTGTACAAATGTTCAATATTTCTGTGTGAAAAAAAAAAGTTAGTTGGTTTATTATTTTGCACCTTGTTCTCCACTGGCTTAGAACGGACTTCTCAACTAAGTTTGTGTGCGTGTGTGCTTAGTTGTTTAGTCGTGTCTGACTCTTCGTTCACGGGATTTTCCAGGCAAGAATACTGGAATGGGTTGCCATTCCCTTCTCCAGGCAATCTTCCAAACCCAGGGATTGAATGGGGGTTTACTGTATTGCAGGTGGATTCTATACCGTCTGATCCTCTAGGGAAGCAATCCCCTCAATTATTTTCTTGACAACAGACTTGAAAGTTACAGTTGATGGGGGAGTTGTAATTGAGTGTCTCAGCCGCTAGAGGGAGCTGCCTCTAGTATTTATTCTGGAGAGACAAGGTGTTTAGTTCTGATCCTGTGCCTATTCCTTAACCCTTGACCTACAAAGGATTATCCTTATCACTGGGATCACCCCTGCTTCTAGCCTAGAGAAGAATCTCTCAGAGGGAAAAAGAAGATAAGGACATTGGTCTAGAACTTGGCATATGGATATATCTGCTTGAAATTTGGGAACAATTCACTTCCTTCAACACAGCTCTCAACAGCTTTGCTGGGAAAAGTGAGTGATTCTTCCAGAACCATTTCGTGCATTAGGTTTGAAATAGCAATAACATTACTAGTACATCTAGAATATCAGACACTGTTTTCAACACTTGAAAAATACTAACATAATCCTGGCAATAGTCCTAGAAGGTAAGTAACTTTTATCCCCATATTTTTGTATAAACAGATAAGGCACTTACCAACGACACAGAACTAGTAAGCAATGATACTGTAACTATAAACCCAGTCAGTGGCTTGAGAATCCACGTTCTCCACCTCTGTGGGATATCACCTCTCCATGCATACTCAGTTTCCCAAGCACAAACATATATTTGTAGAATTAGGCCAAGTTTGTTATAAAGGGGAAAATGTTTTGGTTCAAAAAACATGAAAAGAAAACTTCAGAATCTAAATTTATACCATCTTTTACCTATGAAAACACATAGTTTTTCACATTTTAATGTCTAGAGTCAAGTTGTGCTTACAACTTTATTATTGGAATATTTGTCCACATAGCGTATCGACTATTAATTGTTAAATGTAAGTTTCAGTAAAGTGTAATCTTTGAAAACAATTTCTATTTTAGATATTTGCACTTCATGAATTCTCAAGTGTGTGTCATGGTTGTTTAGCTATAAAGCAAAAATGTGAAATATTTAAAACATATCTCATAAGGGAGAAAAAAAGATTTAATGTGTGATTTGGGTGTATTTTAATATGTTTGATAGATGTCAGATGGGACTTCCAAGGTTGAGAGGTCTTAGGCCTTTGATGTTTGTTAAATGGCCCTGAATTCGACCTCTTCTTGGATTCTCAGAAGCAGTTTTAGCCATGTCACTCTCTCCACTTTTATTTGTGCATAATCTGGTTAAGACTGTTTTCCCTTAGGCAGCCATCTCGTCAAGACTTCAAAATCAGTAACAGTATAGAATATCTGGGGAAACTGTCTTCAGAGTGGTTGTGCCCAGTCCTTGAACAGTTGAGGGTTCCACCGCCTCACTGAAGTATGTGTCAGCCCAGAATTATTCAAGTCAACTGGGCAGAGTCTTTTGTCGAGGTCCTTGCACGGGTTGGAAAAGAATTTCCAGACACAAGGCAAAGTGAGGGGAAGGTAAAGTTTATCAGGGTGGGGAAAGGGAGAGTCGCTGCCAGTACAGTGGGCCGGTTTAAGGGAGAATCAACATGGAAGACGCTGCTAGAACAACAGGTCTGCTCAAAGGAGAATCGACGCTATCAGAAGAGCGGGTCGGCTCAAAGAGAACCGACGTTAAGTGGGGATCTTTGATTCCTTTTATAGCTAGGGTCTAAGGAGTGGCATAGGGGTCTTAAGGATCATTGCTGATTGGACGATGTACTGGGTGGGTAGAGTGATGACTACAGCATGCAGTAGGGCCCAAGGAGTGGCACCGGGGTCTTAAGGATTGGGTGGTGTACTATAGCCCGGGGGAGGGGAGGACAATAAGGGTCTTACATTCCAGGACCCTCCTAGTTTGCCTTGTTCTTGGGCACCACATCTTTGAGATTCGGGAATGGGTACACAATCGTAATGTAGGTGTGTGGATCTGGCTAAAACTCATATTGGCATTAAAAGCATAGCCCTGTGAAATGCTGTTCTCTGTGTGGTGAAGTATTATTTGTTTTTCCCCAATAACATGTTGAAACCAGCCTTTTTAAGGAAAGAAAAGCAGTTTCAGATAAACTTTTTAAGGGAGTTCCCAAGAGTCTGCAATTAACCACACATTCATACTAAGTAAAAGTCTTTTCAACCAAGAAAGAAGGAAATGATTTTCTACAATAAGTAAAAGATGATCGGTAATTTTACTTAAAAATTATAAAATAATTTTATATCATTTATCTTAAATCTGTTTTTAAGTGTAATTTGTATTCCATGTCTCATTTTCATTAACTTTTTAAATCTGTAGTCAGCGCCAAAACAGTGTGACTCCCTCCTGCTCTCTCTCTCTCTCTCTCTCTCTCTCTCTCTCTCTCACACACACACACACACACACACACAGTAAGTGATAATTTTGGTTTCACTGTTTTTTTTCTAGATCTCTACCTTAGAAAATTTTTTTGTCTTCTCCAGCCCACATAGGTTTGATAGGGGGAGGCAGAAGTAAAGTTCAGACTTAGAGTTTGCCAGTTGCTGATGGCTCTGTGGAAGGTCCATTGTGGAAAGAAGTTAAAATAATTTTATGAGGGGAAGTTTATGGATCATCAGGGAACTTCTGTTACTCATGTTTTGCTTATTCTCTTTATCAAAGAAAGAAAAATTAAGTTTTATATGACTTGGAAGCACTGTTTTATTTTGAAGTCAATAATGAACTTATTAATTAGAAGTATATTCTATTTATTAATTCAGTTTTAATACCCAACTTTAAAGAGCCCTATGACCAGAACTATTTTCTATTCCTTTATCCCCCAGGTGATGATACATTTATGTGGTCATAATTCTCTATGAGATTTTTTTTTTTAAGTTACTTAACTACTCCTGGAAACTTCAAGATATGAATCTGTTCTAGAGGTTCCAGGAATCTGACAGGTAGATCAGATGTGATTTCACTGGGAAAGAAAGTGTCATTGTTTTATTTACTGGGCTATATGTAGGAAAATACCATGTTAAGATTTTTACTTATTCTCTTCAGAAAAGCTGAGTCTTTGGATGAAAAGTCAACATTGTTGCAGTGAAAGATAGGACCTTGAATTCCTGCTTCACCTGAAAACAGCAGTTATGCTCTAATCTCCTTTGAGGCAACCAGCGGTGTAAGAGAAGGGATGTTGAGGATTGGAGGCCTGACACTTTCTTGCGGTACTTAGTATGCATTTATAAAATCTGGCTGCCTGGTTTGCATGCTCTGGTCTGTTTGTCTGCCCATTGTTTCCCACTTGTTCTTTCATTCGCTTCCTTTGGAAGGAACACACTGAAAAATTCAATAACTCATGGCATGGTGCTTACTTAGGAGATATCACCAAGTCTCCTTCCCCTGTTCCTTTCCAAAATCGTCCTTGTTTGGATAACTATGTTAACCAGTGGGCTCCACCCATGGATCACCTGTTGACAGGTGGGCATTAGATCCACCCAGAACTTCCATTCCTTGACTTGTATTTTCAGAGCATAAAAGCCTTTTGTGATTTGTGGGGCTGGGCCAGAGCTTTCCATTTATGAAAATTACAAGCAGCAGGCTTTGCTCCCCAGAAAAGCTGAAAGTGACAGACAGTACCTCATGTTTAATGTACTCTACAGATAACCTGGCAACTCACAGGGCTTTGGGTCCAGGGTCGCCTGTGGCTACGGCAATATGTGCATTCTCATGTGTGTCAGTGGATGGGGAGCAGTGGTTAGGGAGAGCTGGCTGTATCTGATCCCATTTTTGGGACAGAGTTACTGGATGCATCTATGAGAGCCATGAATTCTGCAGTAATGTTGTTAAAGCTGTGGTTGAAGTCAATAATGAACTTATTAATTAGAAGTATATTCTATTTATTAATTCAGTTTTAATACCCAACTTTAAAGAGCCCTATGACCAGAACTATTTTCTATTCCTTTATCCCCCAGGTGATGATACATTTATGTGGTCATAATTCTCTATGAGATTTTTTTTTTTAAGTTACTTAACTACTCCTGGAAACTTCAAGATATGAATCTGTTCTAGAGGTTCCAGGAATCTGACAGGTAGATCAGATGTGATTTCACTGGGAAAGAAAGTGTCATTGTTTTATTTACTGGGCTATATGTAGGAAAATACCATGTTAAGATTTTTACTTATTCTCTTCAGAAAAGCTGAGTCTTTGGATGAAAAGTCAACATTGTTGCAGTGAAAGATAGGACCTTGAATTCCTGCTTCACCTGAAAACAGCAGTTATGCTCTAATCTCCTTTGAGGCAACCAGCGGTGTAAGAGAAGGGATGTTGAGGATTGGAGGCCTGACACTTTCTTGCGGTACTTAGTATGCATTTATAAAATCTGGCTGCCTGGTTTGCATGCTCTGGTCTGTTTGTCTGCCCATTGTTTCCCACTTGTTCTTTCATTCGCTTCCTTTGGAAGGAACACACTGAAAAATTCAATAACTCATGGCATGGTGCTTACTTAGGAGATATCACCAAGTCTCCTTCCCCTGTTCCTTTCCAAAATCGTCCTTGTTTGGATAACTATGTTAACCAGTGGGCTCCACCCATGGATCACCTGTTGACAGGTGGGCATTAGATCCACCCAGAACTTCCATTCCTTGACTTGTATTTTCAGAGCATAAAAGCCTTTTGTGATTTGTGGGGCTGGGCCAGAGCTTTCCATTTATGAAAATTACAAGCAGCAGGCTTTGCTCCCCAGAAAAGCTGAAAGTGACAGACAGTACCTCATGTTTAATGTACTCTACAGATAACCTGGCAACTCACAGGGCTTTGGGTCCAGGGTCGCCTGTGGCTACGGCAATATGTGCATTCTCATGTGTGTCAGTGGATGGGGAGCAGTGGTTAGGGAGAGCTGGCTGTATCTGATCCCATTTTTGGGACAGAGTTACTGGATGCATCTATGAGAGCCATGAATTCTGCAGTAATGTTGTTAAAGCTGTGGTTCTAAACACTCATAAAGGATGAATGGGAGGATGAGATTATTTAGAAGGGGAGAGAAAGGACTTTGATAATATCAAATGCCTCTCAAGATGTTCAGATGTTCAGTTTTAGCCTCTGGCAGTTTATCATTTAGTGTTTGTGAGCAACTGAAGGTTGTCCCTCCCTGAGCCCCCGTCAGAGACAGTGTTCCTCCTTTTTCTGTGTGTTTTATTTATTTTTTTTTTTTAAGATTTATTTATTTATTTAGGGCAAGGGACAGGTTGGGGAGGGAGAGGAGCGGGCGGGCCACTTCTATTGGTCTTTCATTTATCTATTTTCATCCGTCTTTGTTCTTTGGCTCCTGTGGGCCTCCCATCGCCGTGGCGTCTGTCGTTGCAGAGCACTGGCTCTGGGCGCATACGCTCCATGACATGTGGGATCTTCCCAGGCCAGGGATCGAACCGGCGCTCCTTGCACTGCAAGGCGGTGCCCTTACCCACTGGACCACCAGGGGAGGGGAAGCCCCTTCTGTGTGTTTTATATCAGGCGGTGTTATTTGAAGATGGTTGGAGTTGCTTTGGGGAAGATGAATTGGCAGCAAGGCAAATTGATAACAATTGTGGAGGAAGTTATTAAAGACAAGGAAATAATCATTAAAATTTACACTGTGCTTTTATATATATTTTAAAACCACAAGAGCAGAAATAAAAGACTAAGATAAATCGCTTAGCTGAAATGTGTTCAGTTTTCTATGATGCCTATAAAACTTCCTCTGTATGCATACATGATTTTATATGATTCTAATAATATTACTAAACTTTTTTTCTCTCTCTTTTTTAAGTTATGGGTAACCATGCTTTTATATAATAATCACTTTTGGTGGCAGCATAATTATTAAACTTGAGTCTTCTACCCTTGATGCTGTGTGGAAACTAATAAACAGTGGAATCCACATCAGAGACTGATAGCTCTTATAGGGCAAGGTTTTGTGTCTCCAGTTACGGATTTCTCTAATGAAAAGCCATGGGCGGGGGGTGGGGTGGTGGAATAATAATAATAAAAACAACAACAAAAAAAACCCAGAAAAGCTGTGGGGAGATGGCATGACAGCCGCTGCTCCTGGGGGTACTTGTCTGCAGGCTGTGATTGGTGGCCTTGTCCACTGAACTCTGACTCCTGCTGTCAGGGGTGGACTCTGACCCACACCTACTCCTTCTTCCTTTCTCTCAAATGTTCAGTCCTCGCTAGAATGTAAACCCAGCTATGTAGAGAAGAGGGGGCCCTTCTGCACTGTTGATAGGACTGTAAATTGGTGCAGCCACTGTGGAAAACAGTATGGAAGTTTCTTAAAAAACTTAAAGTCGATTTTCTGTCTGATCTGGCTATCCCACTCCTGGGCATCTATCCGAAAAAGATGAAAACTCTTAATTTGGAGAGACATATGCACCCCAGTCTTCATAGAGGCACTATGTACCATAGCCAAGACATGGAAGCATCTTAAATGTCCATTAGCAGATGAATGAATAAAGGAAATGTGGGCTACACACACACACATACACACATACATACACAAACATGTATGTATGTATGTATGTATATATATATATATATACATATATACATATATACACATATATGTCTATATAACACAATAAAATATTAGTCATTAAAAAGAGTGAAATAAAAAAAAAAGAGTGAAATAATGCCATATGTAGGCATCATCCATGAATGAACCTAGAGATAATCATACCAAGTGAAGTAAGCCAGAGGAAGGCAAATATCATATGATATCACTTATATGTGAAATCTAAGAAAATGAATGAAAAACAAAATGGAAAACAAAAATAGACTCACAGACATAGGAAACAAACATGGTTAGCAAAGAGGGAAGGGCAGGGATTTGGGGATTAAGATACACACTACTATATATAAACTAGGAAAACACAAAGACCTACTGTATAGCATGGGCAACTCTTTTGAATATCCTGTAATAACCTATAATGGAAAAGGATCTGTGAAAGAATATATATACATATATCTGTATAACTGAATCATTTTACTCTACACCTAAAATACTATAAATCAACTATATTCAATTTTTCAAAAAGGAAAATGTAAAACCAACTCTATGGGCTTCCCAGGTGGTGCTAGCGGTAAAGAACCTGGCTGCCAGTGCAGGAGATGCAAAGAGGTGTGGGTTCGGTTCTGGGGTTGAGAAGACGCCCTGGAGGAGGGCATGGAAGCCCCCTTCCAAGGACGCCTTGGACAGAGGAACCTTAGTGGGCTACAGTCTAGAGGTCACAAAGAGTCAGACACAATTGAAGTGAGTTAGGACACATGCAAATCCAACTAAACTGTCTTGTTTTCAACACTAAAACTTCAACAGAAACATGAATTCATAGCTTAGCCCTCAGATGGGATTCATTGACTCTGAAAGAAGAGCAGACCTGAGATGCAGGCATGGGCTTTGCCAGAGAACTGCTAGAACGGGAGGTGACGGGGAGGCTGATGGCCCAGCATTGCTTAGATGTGTCTGTTCAGCCCTGCAGCTCCTCTCAAATAGGATAGCAGGTTCTGCTGTGACGTGGACAGAGCTGAGCTGGGAGCCCCAGGCTGTGAGGCGGTCGTCAGCAAGTTGCAAACCTTGAGGGCTACTGCTGTGGCACTCTCAGTTCTCTGATGACAGTGGTGGGTTGTTCATGCTGTTCAGGTCCCCAGGAGGATGGAGTGCCCGGCCTCAGGGAAAGGTCACCTTGCCTCAGTTCTGGTTTTTAGTTGCTTTTTTCAAGGAAGACAAAGTAACTCTTCACTTTAGGTAATAGTATTTTTTTCGTAGTGAGCCATGAAAATCTGCCTAAAAGTCAGAGACTTAAATTTCTATTGTTTTTTTTTTTTTAAATTGTATTTATTTATTTATCTCTAGTTGCAGGGAGGGGGGGCTACTCTGTAGTTGAGGTGAGCAGGCTTATTGTTGCGGTGACTTTTCTCATTGTGGAACGCGGACTCTAGGGCACACGGGCTTCAGTAGTTGTGGCGCATGGGCTCAATAGTTGTGGCTCATGGTCTTAGTTGTTCTGCAGCATGTGGGATCTCCCCAGATAGCATGGGCAACTCTTTTGAATATCCTGTAATAACCTATAATGGAAAAGGATCTGTGAAAGAATATATATACATATATCTGTATAACTGAATCATTTTACTCTACACCTAAAATACTATAAATCAACTATATTCAATTTTTCAAAAAGGAAAATGTAAAACCAACTCTATGGGCTTCCCAGGTGGTGCTAGCGGTAAAGAACCTGGCTGCCAGTGCAGGAGATGCAAAGAGGTGTGGGTTCGGTTCTGGGGTTGAGAAGACGCCCTGGAGGAGGGCATGGAAGCCCCCTTCCAAGGACGCCTTGGACAGAGGAACCTTAGTGGGCTACAGTCTAGAGGTCACAAAGAGTCAGACACAATTGAAGTGAGTTAGGACACATGCAAATCCAACTAAACTGTCTTGTTTTCAACACTAAAACTTCAACAGAAACATGAATTCATAGCTTAGCCCTCAGATGGGATTCATTGACTCTGGAAGAAGAGCAGACCTGAGATGCAGGCATGGGCTTTGCCAGAGAACTGCTAGAACGGGAGGTGACGGGGAGGCTGATGGCCCAGCATTGCTTAGATGTGTCTGTTCAGCCCTGCAGCTCCTCTCAAATAGGATAGCAGGTTCTGCTGTGACGTGGACAGAGCTGAGCTGGGAGCCCCAGGCTGTGAGTCGGTCGTCAGCAAGTTGCAAACCTTGAGGGCTACTGCTGTGGCACTCTCAGTTCTCTGATGACAGTGGTGGGTTGTTCATGCTGTTCAGGTCCCCAGGAGGATGGAGTGCCCGGCCTCAGGGAAAGGTCACCTTGCCTCAGTTCTGGTTTTTAGTTGCTTTTTTCAAGGAAGACAAAGTAACTCTTCACTTTAGGTAATAGTATTTTTTTCGTAGTGAGCCATGAAAATCTGCCTAAAAGTCAGAGACTTAAATTTCTATTGTTTTTTTTTTTTTAAATTGTATTTATTTATTTATCTCTAGTTGCAGGGAGTGGGGGCTACTCTCTAGTTGAGGTGAGCAGGCTTATTGTTGCGGTGACTTTTCTCATTGTGGAACGCGGACTCTAGGGCACACGGGCTTCAGTAGTTGTGGCGCATGGGCTCAATAGTTGTGGCTCATGGTCTTAGTTGTTCTGCAGCATGTGGGATCTCCCCAGATCAGGGATCAAACTCATATCTCCTGCATTGGCAGATGAACTCTTTACCACTGAGCTACTAGGGAAGCCCTAGGTAATAGTGTTTTTTTGATTCATTTTGTACTGAGTCATTAAAATCCGCTTAAAAATTAGACTTAAATTTCTATTGTTCTTTTTATTAAAGCATCATGATGTTTGTCAATAATGGCAATGAATTAAAAGACAAATCATCCAACCCATTGACAAAAGCCAAGATGGTTTTAGAAGCATCCCCTGAGGGCTTGTAGGTAGAAGTCCACAAGCTTTCTATTAAGGAAATAGGAAAAATAGTGTTTAGTGTTCTTTTTTCAAGCTAACTTTAGAAAATAATATATGTACACCCACACATTCTGCTAAGTGTCTTCTGTGTACTTTGAGATATATACAGATGAATAGAAACTCACCTAATACTTGGAGAGCTTAAAGCCTAGTGGAGATTTGGACCCACAAACACACTATCGGGCACAGTAGAAGGAATGCTGTAAAAGAGGCATGTATATGCATAAAATTCATTGGTGATCCAGGAGGAAAAAACACTTAAGTCTGTGATAGAAAGTTAGGCAGGCAGTGCTGGAGAGGTGACCTTACAGCTCACACTTGAAAGATGAGCACAAGTTTTCCAGGCAGAGGAGGTGGAAATTCTAGAAAGAGGGAACAGGATGTGCCAAGGCAAAGTTCAGGTAATGGAGTGCCCGGCCTCAGGAAAGGTCACCTTGCCTCAGTTCTGGTTTTTAGTTGCTTTTTTCAAGGAAGACAAAGTAACTCTTCACTTTAGGTAATAGTATTTTTTTCGTAGTGAGCCATGAAAATCTGCCTAAAAGTCAGAGACTTAAATTTCTATTGTTTTTTTTTTTTTAAATTGTATTTATTTATTTATCTCTAGTTGCAGGGAGTGGGGGCTACTCTCTAGTTGAGGTGAGCAGGCTTATTGTTGCGGTGACTTTTCTCATTGTGGAACGCGGACTCTAGGGCACACGGGCTTCAGTAGTTGTGGCGCATGGGCTCAATAGTTGTGGCTCATGGTCTTAGTTGTTCTGCAGCATGTGGGATCTCCCCAGATCAGGGATCAAACTCATATCTCCTGCATTGGCAGATGAACTCTTTACCACTGAGCTACTAGGGAAGCCCTAGGTAATAGTGTTTTTTTGATTCATTTTGTACTGAGTCATTAAAATCCGCTTAAAAATTAGACTTAAATTTCTATTGTTCTTTTTATTAAAGCATCATGATGTTTGTCAATAATGGCAATGAATTAAAAGACAAATCATCCAACCCATTGACAAAAGCCAAGATGGTTTTAGAAGCATCCCCTGAGGGCTTGTAGGTAGAAGTCCACAAGCTTTCTATTAAGGAAATAGGAAAAATAGTGTTTAGTGTTCTTTTTTCAAGCTAACTTTAGAAAATAATATATGTACACCACACATTCTGCTAAGTGTCTTCTGTGTACTTTGAGATATATACAGATGAATAGAAACTCACCTAATACTTGGAGAGCTTAAAGCCTAGTGGAGATTTGGACCCACAAACACACTATCGGGCACAGTAGAAGGAATGCTGTAAAAGAGGCATGTATATGCATAAAATTCATTGGTGATCCAGGAGGAAAAAACACTTAAGTCTGTGATAGAAAGTTAGGCAGGCAGTGCTGGAGAGGTGACCTTACAGCTCACACTTGAAAGATGAGCACAAGTTTTCCAGGCAGAGGAGGTGGAAATTCTAGAAAGAGGGAACAGGATGTGCCAAGGCAATGAAGTATGGCAGAGCTGCTGCGTCTGGGAGCTTAAAGTAATTCAATATTTCTGACAAGTACATATTTTATTCTTACTGGAGCATCAACCACGAAGAGGTACATATCAAAGGATGAGGCAGGAGAGATGACAAGGGACTGCACCATAAAGTCTTCCATTTAAAGGGGTTTTGATTTTGCCATGAAAACCCCCTAAAGCCTCAATGTATGTGAGAATCCCCCGAGCACTTTGATAGAATATGTATTCCTGGGCTTCCTGCTCTGAAATCCTCAATCAATGGATTGGAAGAATCCTAGAATGTGTATTTCTAACAAACATTCCAGGTGATTCAAGGATGGTAGATTGTATAGGAGCAGGACTTGAAGAAATGTTGTAGCAGCGGTGGGGAGCCATTCAACCTAGTTTCACAGGAGAGGGAAATGCTTGTATGCATCTGTTGGAGCTGAACAGCTTTGGAAAAATAATTTGGAGTGGGAGCAGGGAGAGAAGGGCAGGCAGGATGTAATGAAGGCCTCGACTCGGGTGTGGCCAGTAGGGAGAAAACAGGAACATCTGTTGTTCTTTATCAATTTATATATAGTAAACCTTTCCCAATTTACTTTTCTCCCATTTTTAAACCATTATTTTTATTTGAGAGCTAATAAAAATAGCTCTCTTTTTTATTCATAAAAATAATAAAATACCTGAATTTGTATTAGGCTCCCAGGTGGCTCCGTGGGTAAAGAATCCACCTGCAGTGCAGGAGATGTAGGTGACACTGGTTCGATTCCTGAGTTGGGAAGATCCCCTGGAGAAGGAAATGGCAACTCATTCCAGTATCCTTGCCTGGAGAATCTCAGGGACAGAAGAACCTGGTGGGCTACCATCCATTGGGTCACAACGAGTCAGATACGATTGAAGCGACTGAGCATGCACTCACAGTTGCCTTGTCATGTTGTGTTAGTTTCTGCTGTACAACAGCATAAGTCAACTAGCTCTGTGTATACATACTTTCTTCTCACTTTCTAATTTTCTAAACTAGTGTATTTTTTCAGCCACTTTAAGTGGGATTTGCTCTTTCCTCTTTAATTTTCTGTTTCTGCCACGTACAGGTCATGTGGCCTTGTTTTTCTTTAACCTTGATATATGGACATTCTTTAGACATCTATGTCCTAAGAGTCCCTGGTGGAGATAATTCTTGCTTCACATTGATAGATGTTCATCCGTCTTCCATCTATCCTTGTAATGATGACAGGATGGGCTGTTGTTGTAGCTCTCACTAACTGGAATAACTTATTTTTGAAAGTTTGTTGATCCCTATGAACATTAATATGGTGGTCTACTATGATAGAATATGTATTCCTGGGCTTCCTGCTCTGAAATCCTCAATCAATGGATTGGAAGAATCCTAGAATGTGTATTTCTAACAAACATTCCAGGTGATTCAAGGATGGTAGATTGTATAGGAGCAGGACTTGAAGAAATGTTGTAGCAGCGGTGGGGAGCCATTCAACCTAGTTTCACAGGAGAGGGAAATGCTTGTATGCATCTGTTGGAGCTGAACAGCTTTGGAAAAATAATTTGGAGTGGGAGCAGGGAGAGAAGGGCAGGCAGGATGTAATGAAGGCCTCGACTCGGGTGTGGCCAGTAGGGAGAAAACAGGAACATCTGTTGTTCTTTATCAATTTATATATAGTAAACCTTTCCCAATTTACTTTTCTCCCATTTTTAAACCATTATTTTTATTTGAGAGCTAATAAAAATAGCTCTCTTTTTTATTCATAAAAATAATAAAATACCTGAATTTGTATTAGGCTCCCAGGTGGCTCCGTGGGTAAAGAATCCACCTGCAGTGCAGGAGATGTTGGTGACACTGGTTCGATTCCTGAGTTGGGAAGATCCCCTGGAGAAGGAAATGGCAACTCATTCCAGTATCCTTGCCTGGAGAATCTCAGGGACAGAAGAACCTGGTGGGCTACCATCCATTGGGTCACAACGAGTCAGATACGATTGAAGCGACTGAGCATGCACTCACAGTTGCCTTGTCATGTTGTGTTAGTTTCTGCTGTACAACAGCATAAGTCAACTAGCTCTGTGTATACATACTTTCTTCTCACTTTCTAATTTTCTAAACTAGTGTATTTTTTCAGCCACTTTAAGTGGGATTTGCTCTTTCCTCTTTAATTTTCTGTTTCTGCCACGTACAGGTCATGTGGCCTTGTTTTTCTTTAACCTTGATATATGGACATTCTTTAGACATCTGTGTCCTAAGAGTCCCTGGTGGAGATAATTCTTGCTTCACATTGATAGATGTTCATCCGTCTTCCATCTATCCTTGTAATGATGACAGGATGGGCTGTTGTTGTAGCTCTCACTAACTGGAATAACTTATTTTTGAAAGTTTGTTGATCCCTATGAACATTAATATGGTGGTCTACTATGACATGTATGACAATATATTGGTTTAAAGAATATTTCCGTGGTTGGTACCATAAGCTTGGTTGCTGCCTTTAAGTCCTCAGAGTCTAACTAAGTAAAGACAGTAAAATCTGAATTATCTAAGCCTCATAAAAAATAATGTTTGTATGTGTTGAGGAGAGGTGATCCCAAATTATAGCTAATATAATTCTTGGAAACTAAGATAATCATTTTTTATGATACACATATTTGGCTAATGTTAAAAGTGAGTTTGTGTTCAAAGAGAATATGATTTTTCTGAGCCATGAAAGAAGAAATCTTTTATCTATAGTCCAGTGAAGTGAAACAGGTCTGGAATTCAAAACTGCTCACGTAAAATGCACAGCCTGACCAATCTGCAAGTAATAACATATATATTCAACCCAAAACAAAGCTCTGTATGGATTTATAGCCCAGTCAGCTTTGCAAATACCCATTTGCCCAGTTGCCATAGACAGGTGAGGATTTATGTCTAGAAAAGAAATATTTTTCATTTTTATTTATTAAATTCTTGAGCATATAGAAGACTTCTTTGTTTAAGGCAATTTTAGTATTTATTTCTAAGACTTGTAGAGCTTTTGCATAATGCATTAATTTTGTTTGTTAAAAAATAGAAATAAATATTAGGAAATTTCAGACTGAAAGTGTGTGTTCCTTAAGTTTGTAAACACTTCAAAATATTTGTAAATTCTCAGCAACTTGAGCTTTCACGTCCTGTTAAGACTCTGTCAAGTGGAAATTAAAGGATTTTTAACTAAAAATATTATGGACTTATTACTAAAAAGTATAAAGAGGTATAAAATCAACCATAATCCCATACTCATAAATGGCCACTAAAAATCCTTGATTTTCATCTGTTTATTCACATACATCCATATTTACCAAATTGTAAATATCCTAACTCATAGAACTCTGATTTTTTCCTTTTTTAAAGAAAAAACCTACTTCAAGAGCATTTCCCATTTGTTACATATTTTTAAAAAGCATTGTTTTAGTTTCCTATGGCTACTGTGACAAATTCCAACAAACAAAATGACTTAGAACAACATATATTTGTTCTCTTAGAATTCTGTAGGTCAGAAGTCTAAAATCAATTTCTCTAGGCCAAAATCAAGGTGTCAGGAGGGCTGAGATCCCTCTAGAAATATTAAGGTGAGTCTGCTTCTGTTTTCCAGTGACTAGAATCGCATTCCTTGTATTCTTTGCTCCTTCCTCTGTCTTCAAAACCATCAGCCTAGCATCTTGCTTCAGTGTTATGTCACATTCTTCTGTAATCAAATCTCCTGCTTCCCTCTTGCAAGATATTTGTAATTATATTTAGGATCCCCCTGGATCATATAGGATAATTTCCTTGTGGCAATATCCTTAATTTAATCACATCTACAAAATTCCTATTAAGGTAACAGATTCACAGATTCAAGGAATTAGAACCTCCTACCTTTGGAATGCATTACTCTTCCTACCACAGTGGTCTTTATTGGCTTCATTTCATTCTAGAACTGTTTCAGTATTTATTAACAGTTGCCCTTGTCTTGTACCTTTGGGTTTTTCCTAATATGATGCTATTATGAGTGGTATTAAGATTAATTTTCATATACATAGATTTTTGTGGACTTGTTCAGCTATATTTGTATAATTTCTAGATGTGGCATTAGTTCCAATATATGTGTGTATGTTATTTGTGTCTGTAAGTACGTATATACATTTGTATGTGTCTGTGAATATGTACACACATGTGTATATGTATGTGCATTTGTGTAGTGTGTGTTTTCATTCTCCAGATTACTTTCCAGAAAGTCGATGAAGAGTATTTGTCTCCTTGTCCTCTCACCAGCATTGAGTATTACCTTTTGTTAGTCTTTTTCAGTTAAACAGGTGAAAAGTATTTGACTGATGTTTTAGTTGCATTTCTGTGATTTACAAAGAGTGAAGAGGTTACCACTTCTTATGCTTAACATCATAGTTATTCTCCAATGAATTAATAATTCTTTAGAATTTTTGTTTTCATAAAAATGGTAAAACTGGGACTGAAGCTTGCTTGAGAACTCCTTGGCTAAAGAATTCTGTGTCCTCACTGAAATAGTCTCCTCTCATCATGGAATAATTGGAGTCACCTCTCACAATGGGATAAAAGGCTGACTGCTGGAGAAGCACATGGCTTCTTCCTCTGTCCGTGTGTGCTGTTTGGTACTTCAGTGGGAAATTCTTCTCTCTTATTTTAATGGGATAATTTTCCATAACTTTAGATGTCTGACCTGGAAAAATGTTCAAGAAAAGAAGAACTGATAAATTAACCTTAATCTTATATTACTGAAAGGTCTCAGTGTCAGCTACTAAAGGGCTAAATATAACCACAGTGACCCACTTAATTGACACTTTTTATAATTGCACTGTAATTCAGGCCCAGGAGCTGGATGAGAAATGGTGTTCCATAGACCATGCTTCTGGATCAAGAAACACCATGTCCTTGAAGTTAACTCTAGATTGAGAGTCTAATGCAATGATTAGTACCTAAGGTTCACTGTTACTCAAAAAGCATTTTTCATTTCATACAAACTAGTTACACATGTATTTACATGTGTCCACATATATACAGCTACATATGTGTTAGTCTCTCAGTTGTGTCGAACTCTTTGTTGGACTCTAGCTAGCCAGGCTGCTCTGTCCATGGAATTACCAGGCAAGAATACTGGAGTTGGCTAGCCATTCCCTTCTCCAGGGGAATCTTCCAGACCCAAGGATCAATGCAGGCTTCCTGCATTGCAGACAGATTCTTCACTGTCTGAGCCACCAGGGATTCTCACAACTTCATAGACATGATCTCTTTTCTAAGATTTTTCAATCTGAGACAGTAGACCTTCTTAACAGATACAGCATATATGGGTAATATTATGGACTCATGAAATTCAAAGAAGAGTTGACAGAAAAAACTTTTTAAAACATATACGGGGTCAGTCTTCCAAATATCAGAATTGTAAACCTAACTTTGCTATTGCGTATCTTTTTCACCCTGAGCAAATCCTTCTGCCCTTTCTCCCTAGTTTTAACATTCATCCTATTTACTGTTTAGAGGATGAAAAGATGGAGATACAGCCTCTGCCCTCACAGAGTTCTTACTCGAAGGGGAACATATCTGCAGACAGGCAGATAGTGACAGGATGCCTCTTCCTGCAGGAACTCTCAGAAGCAGAACCCAGTAGCAGGACACCTAAAGCAGTAGGGGGAAGGAGACTGTGTCCTCACTGAAATAGTCTCCTCTCATCATGGAATAATTGAGTCACCTCTCACAATGGGATAAAAGGCTGACTGCTGGAGAAGCACATGGCTTCTTCCTCTGTCCGTGTGTGCTGTTTGGTACTTCAGTGGGAAATTCTTCTCTCTTATTTTAATGGGATAATTTTCCATAACTTTAGATGTCTGACCTGGAAAAATGTTCAAGAAAAGAAGAACTGATAAATTAACCTTAATCTTATATTACTGAAAGGTCTCAGTGTCAGCTACTAAAGGGCTAAATATAACCACAGTGACCCACTTAATTGACACTTTTTATAATTGCACTGTAATTCAGGCCCAGGAGCTGGATGAGAAATGGTGTTCCATAGACCATGCTTCTGGATCAAGAAACACCATGTCCTTGAAGTTAACTCTAGATTGAGAGTCTAATGCAATGATTAGTACCTAAGGTTCACTGTTACTCAAAAGCATTTTCATTTCATACAAACTAGTTACACATGTATTTACATGTGTCCACATATATACAGCTACATATGTGTTAGTCTCTCAGTTGTGTCGAACTCTTTGTTGGACTCTAGCTAGCCAGGCTGCTCTGTCCATGGAATTACCAGGCAAGAATACTGGAGTTGGCTAGCCATTCCCTTCTCCAGGGGAATCTTCCAGACCCAAGGATCAATGCAGGCTTCCTGCATTGCAGACAGATTCTTCACTGTCTGAGCCACCAGGGATTCTCACAACTTCATAGACATGATCTCTTTTCTAAGATTTTTCAATCTGAGACAGTAGACCTTCTTAACAGATACAGCATATATGGGTAATATTATGGACTCATGAAATTCAAAGAAGAGTTGACAGAAAAAACTTTTTAAAACATATACGGGGTCAGTCTTCCAAATATCAGAATTGTAAACCTAACTTTGCTATTGCGTATCTTTTTCACCCTGAGCAAATCCTTCTGCCCTTTCTCCCTAGTTTTAACATTCATCCTATTTACTGTTTAGAGGATGAAAAGATGGAGATACAGCCTCTGCCCTCACAGAGTTCTTACTCGAAGGGGAACATATCTGCAGACAGGCAGATAGTGACAGGATGCCTCTTCCTGCAGGAACTCTCAGAAGCAGAACCCAGTAGCAGGACACCTAAACCAGTAGGGGTAAGGAGACTCACAGGAAGGTTGGAGTAAATGGCCAGGAAGTTTGGCCATAAAGCGGTCCAGGAGTTAGCCTTCCTATCTGTCAGATGATGGCCTTGGTCTCTAAGCACTGCTCTTGGCTCCATAATTGGGTTGCTTAGCTCTGTAGGAGGCCAGTGCTCTACATGGTTTATTGATGGATCTCACAGACAGCTGATTTTGAGTGGAGAGACACTGTCTCCCCCCTACAGGATGATCCCCTTCCAGTTCTGTAAAAATGACACATTCTCTAGCAGCCTGACTCCTCTCCTAGCAGGACAGTAAGCTACGGGACTTCTCCCAGGACCTTCCCTGACTTGAGAGTCAATGATAAGGTAGATAGAGCGCTAGGGTAATATACTTACAATCAGAGATTTTGGTCCTGTGAGCTGAACTGTCATCGTGCATGGTCTAATCTACTTGTCTTTCATACAAATCAAGGAGTCACTATTTGGGAGAAAAGTGCATTGTTTCCCGTATCTATCTGTTCTCTTCTCTTTGGTTTTGTGAAGTTATTGGTTATTTGCCACATTTTCTGAGGCTTTAATCCTTCTGAAATAAAGGGACTACCTAAGGAAAATATCACATTCTCCTCCCATTCTGCCCGTCTTTAGCCTGTCTTTCCCCCTCCTCGAACTTGTCCTTCAATTTGTCCTTGGGGATTATGTAATTCTCTACTTATCCTATCAAGAAAAAGAAATCAGTTTTATTTGGTTTCCTTCGTTTTATCTAATCTGTTGAAAAATCTCAATCTCTCTTACCTTGTGATATTGTTTAAACATGTTTTTTTTTTTTTTTTTTTTAATATTCCTGGCACTATGTGACTCTGAATATTATCCATTTTGTGACTTTTCAGCATTCACAGCTATCCCTACAAGTTAATTTTCATTGGTCGTTTTATTTTCCTTCATATTTTAGCAATGTAAGCAAAAACCTCTACTTTGTAGTTCTATAGGAGCTTTCTTATAACTAGTGCCCATTGATTCAACTTTCTTCACATTTTTGGCCCAGTTTTTAAGTTTTATTTCTTAAGATGTCCAATGATGATAAGGACAGATCATTCAGGATGGGAAATTTGTTCTTCACACTTCTAGACTGAAACTCTCAAGACAGCATTTAGATGACTGAAGGACACTTGCAGGTATGAGCAACCTTGGGGACATAGTCACTTCTGGTGACTTATGCTAACAGTGGACAGAAATCAAAGTTAATGTATAGCAGAATTCCCCACACCAGACCAAGATCAGAATACCATTAGAAACTCAGTAGGAACTCCCTTTGCCTTAGTGTATTTTCATTGGACATGGCCTCGTGGAAAGAGTGGAGGTGCAGGGGGCTGACAGCTTCCTAGCCTCACACCTGCACTAGAAAACTTCACCTCTTGTAGTGTCTAAGTTCAAGGCAAAGCTCTAGGGATATTATCCTTAATGGTGTTCTATGTAAGGTGGTGGAAACCTTACTGAATGACCATGGCGCAGAGGGTGGGATTTAGACAGAAGAATTAAATCAGTGAAAAGGATCTGGATTTATATATATGTATATGTGAGACAGGTGAATAGTGAAGAATTTGACCCTCCCTTAAATATTTCATCTTAAGCTAGCATTTCAGGAGCTTAAGATGAAATACTGACAAGCTTATTTTTCAATCTCATTCACCTTTCTCCTAAAAACAATGACTGATAATATCAACCTGGTTAAATGAATGAGCCCTCTGGATCACAAATCTTGTCCACTGCTCTATAGTCTTAGTTATTGTGCAATAAGTAGAAAATCTTACTGAGTATTTGTATAGTGACACAGACCAGCTGTAGTCTCAAGAATTTCCAGTCATCCCTGTTACATCTTTGTTCCATAGCCAGCGTTTTCCTGCATTTCCAACTAAAATATATTTTAGTTTCTACCCATGTAATTATTTTGTCTGAAGAAAAATGTCAGTAATTCTGACAGTTTTAATTCTTGTATTTACTGACTGCATTACCTTGTGAATCACAGAGTCCCAAATCAAGTCAAACAGGTTAGAAGACAAGCTACACTTCAGTGTTACATCTACTCCTACTCTTAAAGGAGTGTGGGAATACATCAGCCACTTTCACTGTATTAACTGGTTCATTTCTGGCTCTTCACACATTTTACACATTTTTATTTTCCATCTTGGCTACAACTCCAATTCTCCCACACTCTGAAGTGCAAAACTCATTAAAGAATATACTAAACATTTAAAGTAAACATTAAAAATACTCAGGTTTTCACCTATTCCTTTGAGAATCTACATGCTGGAGCCCTCAAAATATTATAGTGTGGAGATGGTTATGACATCTGCTGCGCACAGACCAGAATGTGTGTCATTCTGTCGAGGGAAAAAATTAATGTTTTGTATTCCTGATTTATCTAATTAATTGCTCCCATCTTTATGGTGTTGCCCCTAAGTGTAGGCTTTTTGTGGAAGGTACCATGGAGGATTTGAGAATTGGTGGTGCAGAGTTTCCCCAACATCAAATCAAATCATTCAGAACTTCCGTTTCCCTCTCTTCAGAGACCTACATGGGAAGTCCTTCCTTGTTTCAGCCTTTTTTATCTTTGCACTTGAAGATCCTTCCATATGGTAGTTATTTCAGCATTCAAAAGACAGCTCTTGCTTGTTCCCTCAATCTTTTCCACATTCACCAGCGTTCCTTCAACCCCATGATCTGTATAGCACAGTTTCAAGTCCCCTTTCACCTGCTTCATTGTTCTTCCCTGGTCAGCCTCTGATATGTAATTATCCAGATACTTAAAGAGTGAGCACAAAAATTTTCCCATGGACTTATCTTGGGGATGGGTTGGGGGATAGGATTCAAAGACAGTTTACCCTTGGTTTGATTGTGACATTTCTTAGAGCTGTGTGAAAACCTGAAGAATATTCGCTAATGTTTCTGCTTCCAGTTACAGAATATAGATAAAAATGAGTCAATAAGAGAAAGTCTTTAGACTTTAAAAATATCCTCATGGGATTCTTTAAAATTCAGGGTTCTTTGAGTTCCATATTTCCACCTTTTGCCCTGCAAAATGTCAGTAATTCTGACAGTTTTATTTCTTGTATGTACTGACTGCATTACCTTGTGTAGCACAGAGTCCCAAATCAAGTCAAACAGGTTAGAAGACAAGCTACACTTCAGTGTTACATCTACTCCTACTCTTAAAGGAGTGTGGGAATACATCAGCCACTTTCACTGTATTAACTGGTTCATTTCTGGCTCTTCACACATTTTACACATTTTTATTTTCCATCTTGGCTACAACTCCAATTCTCCCACACTCTGAAGTGCAAAACTCATTAAAGAATATACTAAACATTTAAAGTAAACATTAAAAATACTCAGGTTTTCACCTATTCCTTTGAGAATCTACATGCTGGAGCCCTCAAAATATTATAGTGTGGAGATGGTTATGACATCTGCTGCGCACAGACCAGAATGTGTGTCATTCTGTCGAGGGAAAAAATTAATGTTTTGTATTCCTGATTTATCTAATTAATTGCTCCCATCTTTATGGTGTTGCCCCTAAGTGTAGGCTTTTTGTGGAAGGTACCATGGAGGATTTGAGAATTGGTGGTGCAGAGTTTCCCCAACATCAAATCAAATCATTCAGAACTTCCGTTTCCCTCTCTTCAGAGACCTACATGGGAAGTCCTTCCTTGTTTCAGCCTTTTTTATCTTTGCACTTGAAGATCCTTCCATATGGTAGTTATTTCAGCATTCAAAGACAGCTCTTGCTTGTTCCCTCAATCTTTTCCACATTCACCAGCGTTCCTTCAACCCCATGATCTGTATAGCACAGTTTCAAGTCCCCTTTCACCTGCTTCATTGTTCTTCCCTGGTCAGCCTCTGATATGTAATTATCCAGATACTTAAAGAGTGAGCACAAAAATTTTCCCATGGACTTATCTTGGGGATGGGTTGGGGGATAGGATTCAAAGACAGTTTACCCTTGGTTTGATTGTGACATTTCTTAGAGCTGTGTGAAAACCTGAAGAATATTCGCTAATGTTTCTGCTTCCAGTTACAGAATATAGATAAAAATGAGTCAATAAGAGAAAGTCTTTAGACTTTAAAAATATCCTCATGGGATTCTTTAAAATTCAGGGTTCTTTGAGTAAATCAATTGACCTGCTAAAATGGATAAATTTCAGGGCATCCTAAGAGAAAGAATAAGCTACCTGAACCTCTGAAGTGTCTCCATTCAAAAGGCATGTCTTGAATACTTATATAAATCAGGAACTGTCAGATTGTAGAAATACAGAGATCAATAAAACACGACTTTAGCCTTGAGGAAGCTCACAGACTAACAGGAAAAGACAGCAGTAACAGTCAGTTGTAACACAGTGTGACCAGCACCCCAGCAGAAGCATGTTCAGAGCACCAGGAAAGCAGGGAGGATGCTGTGGGTTGCCTTCTGCTCCAGCCTTGCATCTCCCTGCAAGAGATAAAGAAGATAGCTTCTGCATATTGCCAACGTTTATGTCCATTGTGTTCTAGACACTGCATGCAGGGCTTTATGTAAGTCATCTCATTTGTGTGTGTGAACCTCTTACACGTTGGTCCTATCATGGACCCCATAAAAACAGGGAAAATGGGCAGACATTAACTGACTTTCTTAGGATCATAGTAGGTACTGGCTCCAGAGTTCAAACCCAGGACTTTTGCTCTTAACCAGTGCTCTATGCAACTAAACTAGAGAAAGCTTTTATCTAGAGTGGTGCTTCTCAACCAGGAGCAATTTTGTTTTCCAAGGAACAGGTGTGAATGTTTGCAGACTATGTTGATCATCACAGCTGATATCTAGCAGGTAGCAAGCAGGGAGGCTGCCAAATGTCCTCCAGAGAATACGGCGGCCCCTCCCCCGCCTGCAATAATTAGCTTAAAATATCAATGCTGAGGTTGGGAAACTCTGCTCTGGAGTTTGATACTATCTTTGTGTCAGTCTTTAAAAGAATTTTTTTTGAATATTTAAAACTATTTTTTTTAAAGAAGATATGGCTTAGTATGGGCCGAAATCCATTGGACCAAGTCCCTAAGTATCTAGAGAACTGTATTTTGCCACATAAAATGGAGACAGTATTGTCTTGTTTGTCTACATGTATAGATTTCAAGATCTGAGAAGGCCCTAAGAGTTTGAGGAGATAATGTGTAAGAAAGCCTTGCATGAGAATTATGAGAATTTCCTAAGTTCTTGGGGTGAAAATATATCTCTGGGTCACTGGAATTAGGTAAAAGTATCTCAAACCAGACTCATGTTTACCTCCCTCCCTGGTACCAGGGTCAGCTGGTACCCCCATCCTCTTTTTCTTCACCCTCATGAGAGTCAGACCTGACTTAGTGGCTGAACAGCAGCAACATATATTTCTGTAACCACGTTTGTTTCCAGTATTTACAGGATGAACTAAACCATTTTCTTAAATGTTACTTTTGCTGAAACATTAAAAAAAAAATAGTATCTCTTGGCATATTATACCACATTTAAGGCAGCTAGTCTAAGTTTTAAATGTACACACACACACACACACACACACACATAAGAAAATCATAAGCTTTGGTGGGTTGGGGAGTTATTTGAATACTGTGGCTTTCTTCGAAATGAAGAATAACAATGTTGATTCAGCCTCCCCTTCATTCCTTTCTTTCAAACTCTTTATACTCCTGGCAGGAAAATGATGCTAGATTGGTTCACTAAATGTCGTGGTTGACCAGTCCCAGGATTGGGTGAAGCCAAACATGTACATTGTGGCAATTCATCAAATGGATATAAACTCGTAAATTCAGTTTACTGAGGTTTTAGGTTAAGTGTGGCATCCCCTGGGCGTGCTTTTTGTACGCAGCAACCAGCGTCTCTTGGCAGAGTCATTACTGACTTCCTCGGAGTGTTTTCCTGCGGATCCAGTCTGCAGTGAATCACGGACCAGCCTCCAGGTGTGCACCGCGCATTATCCACCGGGTTCCGGATCGCGCTGGGGCTGTTTATTTACAGGGGAGGATCCACCGGGGTTTGGGGCTGGGGACGGCAGCGGCAGGAGATGCTGGGGTGTCTGGGTCCCCCGTCTCCCGGCCGCCTTTCCCATGAGGCCCCGCTGCTCCCGCGAGTGTCTGCGGTGGGACCGGTCCGCAGCCCAGCCCCTTCCCGCGGAGGCTGCACAAAGGTGTCCGGCTGGAGTCCACCAACAGGCCAGCTTTCTCAAAGTGCTTTTAAGTTTCCCTTTTTTTGAGGAGGGGCGAAGAAGAGGAGCTTTTTCCATTTACATTCCTTTCCTTGTATGTAGATACCGAGAGGAAACTCAGCACTGGGCATGTTCGGATGTTGAATGGTTTTGCTGATAAGCACCAGCCTCCCGGAACCGACGACTTAAAATAGTTGTCTCCCCTCCCCAGCCCCACCCCCCGCAGGAGCTGCAAATGGTATCTGCCAAACAGATGACAAAGTACCTTGGACTGAATCACACACAGACAGCATTTTGAACGGAACGCACGGCCCAACTCTTGTAATTACTGTTTATAGCTGGCTAAGGCTGGCCAGGAGAGGGCAAACCCAAGAGGAAATAAGTTTCCTGAACCTTGGAGAAATGGCTGTGTGTTAATTAAAAGCTAGGACGGGGACTTCTCACTCGTGCTCCAAGTTGTTCTTAAGATCACAGTTCGCAGCACGTTTCCTCTGGAGGGAGTGCGTAGATAATTGGGATCTTTTTGTCTCCCCCCTCCTCCCTTTTTTCTCCCCTTCTCTCCGTTTTTGGTCTTATGGCCTTGAACCCGCAGTGAACTGAAGCGAGAAAGAAATGGATATGTCAGACCCCAATTTTTGGACTGTGCTCTCAAACTTTACTTTGCCTCATTTGAGGAGTGGGAACAGGCTTCGGAGAACACAAAGGTAAAAACGCGGGGGTCCTTATTGGCTGGAGAGGGGAAGGAATGCTTTGACTTCAGAGGCTGCTGGACTGCCTGGGTCCCCCTTAGCAACTGGGGTTTTGTTGATTGGGTAACAGTTTGAAAAGTTTATACACTGTCAGGGGCGCCTTGGTTCAGGTGCTCCCTTCTCCTGGCCGATTTCCTGGGTCATCCTGATAAATGTGCTTTTCTGAGTTCTCCTTCTGAAATGTGGAGAATCAGACCTCTGGTTGTGAGTGGTGGGGAGGCAAGGGAAGGGGGAGGAGATGTTTGCTCCCTCTCCGTGATCTGCTCGCTTGTCCATTTCATTCAGTCCGTTGTGGAACTTCTGCTTCTCTGTGTAGAGCCTTTTAGATGTTCCCTCCTCTGTATTAAATATTTAACCTTTATAAGATGTAGATTTAGGAGTCAAAGATCGCTCAAGTTTGCCTGTTTCAAACGGTCTGCTTAAAGAAAGAAGTTTGTGTAACTTTGCATTTTATTTTTTTAAATTTATTTACTTACATGTATTTCTAATACAGGACTAACCTTTTCATTTTGTAACATATCTGTTAGAGTAGGTAAAAAGAAAGACGACTTTTAAAATCAAAGGGAAGCTCATGCCACAAGTGAAAAGCAGTTGAGTGTTAGTTGCTGACAGTTGGGTGAGAGAAAATGATTTTAAAGGAGGTATTTCTCCTCTCTCTACATTTATGTCCGGCTCAGGCAGGTGGCATGATTGTGGTTTCAGAGGGGCACACCCTGTGAGTTGTATAAATACAGATTCTTTGTTTTCCTTCAAAACTCGCCTGAACATACACGTGAACATGCACTAGGGTCGCGCTCCAGTCAAATAAACAGGATGCTTGACTATCAGATTGGAGATCCCTAATCTCGGTGCCCTGTGTTTAAAGAACACAGAAAAAATGGCCCATTCTGTTTGGCTGTACCAGTAACTTTTTGCAGCATAAGTGCAGATACGTGATACTTTGGAAAACTTAGTAGTTTCTCCTTTTGACCTTTCTCATGGTATTTCTTAAGTTTCAGAAGTGTCCTGGACTACCCTGACATATGCTGTTCATCTGTGCACGCATATATACATACAGAAAACCAAATACATGTGTGTAAGAGAGAGCAAAGGGTTGCCTCAGTTTGTAAGTCATACTTAGCTTTTGACGTAATGTAACTTGAATGACGTTCGTACCTATACACCATGTGAGGATCTAATGGTGTGCCTTTTAGATAAGACAGCTATGCTTTCCTCATTCTGCTGTAATGTTCAGAGACAGACACTCTTTTGGGATTGGACATTTACCGTCTCATCTGGACCATCTCATCAGGCCATGTCATCTGTACTCGAACCCCCCAAACAGTGGCTCTGTTGAAGAGATGTGTACTGTACCTTAATCAGGCCCCTTCTCCTCAGTAAATCCTGTAACATGTGTCAGGAGTCGTAACTATGGCTAAGCGATGTGGCCTTGGCTGTGAGGCAGCTGCTACTCTCACCTAGAACTGCTTCTGAGAGAGATAAGTCCACTCTGGCGTCAGGCCTGTGTGTGTCTGTGACTGCGGAGCCCTGGAATCTTTCTTTCGGGCACCTACCTGTTTGATGGTATTATTAAGTCAAATGCATGAAGAATTCTCAGAATTCTCAGGCCGGTCAGACCATGGCTTTGGGGTAGCCTGGAACACTCCATTTCAGACAGCTTGCAGTGGCAGAGAACTTAGTTTCTAAGGAAACTTAGGTTCTTCCAGCCAAAGAGTGTGGGAAGGCTGTGTCCCCTCCCCAAGTCAGGGGCTCGTGTCTTTAGGGGAGTGAAACAGAGAGAGGGATGGGATTTCTTCCCTCCCTTCTCAGAACAGAAGATGTCGCAGCCTGTTTGTCACTGAGGATTTCCAGAATTCACAGAGTTTGGAAATCTGTAACCTGAAAATCATCTCTAGATTCATCTACATACAGGTTTTACAGGGCCCACACTGCTTTCTATTTATTATGTAGATTCGGGAAGATGAAGGGCAGGTGCCCCTCTCTCTGAGTCAGTGTTTGTGGCCATTGCCTTCTTTTATTATACAGTGATCAATTCCACCTCTGTGTCCTTTTGTAAGGACAGGAGACCTATGCTCACAGGATGACTCTTCTTCTGTGACTGCCCTTCACCGCTCCGTGTCCTTCTACACCTTTGTGTGCCACGCTCATCCTGCTTCTTACTGCACTGATCAGCTTCCCTCAGTCAGCCCTTTGAAAAGAACTTCTCCATTCCCAAGTTGCCTGTTCCTTTTGCCAGCCTCATCAAGGGTGTGCCCAGTGCGCGGGTGAGGATGCCTCGCCCTCATCCTCGGCTAGACATGCCTGAGCCCTTATGACAACTCTCCTGCCCGAGCCCAGTTGTTTCTCTGCACATTCGCTGACTTTGTTTGCATGTTTTATTTCAGCTGCTTGTTCTGATCACATTCTTTTCCAGAGGACTTCATGATACCTTTTTCTTTAATATCAACCTCTTGCATCTATCAGAGAGTTAAATCCAGCTTTGAACCTGTGAATGAGCATGGAGTCCTAGAGATAGGATGTTGGGTACCACTTCGACAAAACAAAGAGAAGCTGAATGGTTTCAGACTCTTCTCTTAAATCTTCATCATAGTAGAAATGGTCATCATGGAGACCCTAGAGTTTTGCCACGTGGTATCTGCTTTGTCATTCGGCACGGATCTGATTTTGTTGGTTTGCCTTCTCACGGGAATACTTTTAAGATTTTTCTTCCAACTCAAGCCTCACCTGGCCTATAACTCCTGAGTTCTTGGATAAAAGTGTGTAAAGACGGACTCTCAGGCCAGGACTCTTGAACGGATCCTGATGCACTGAAAGCCTGGCTTCCCTGGGATGTGTCCCAGTGATAGTTTGTTGTTCCCTTCTTCGTTTTTGCCTGGCCTGTGGCAGACTCTGAGTTGTCTGGATGCACTGATATTTTGCTCTTTTGCTGTAAAGCTCACATTCCCATGAGTAATGGTTCCTGTTTCATGATTGACTTTACCTACCTCTCCCCCTTCTTTATCCCCTCAAGGTGCTCTCAATACAGCCATTCACCTGCTGTGTTGAGGGACAGAAAGTGAGGCTGAATAAACAGGGTATTTCAACCAAACTGTGTGGTTGTAAACTGAAGTAAGAATTGCATTTTTAGAGACTGTGGACTTCCTAGATCTGTAGATTCTCTATTCACATGAGGAGCCCCTTGTAACTTAGAATGGAAATTAGTTGGCCTGCTTTGTGTTACTGTTTGTAACATCTTTTCCTTTTGTGTTGAATTAGAATTTTTGAGGGAGATGGGATCAAGTGTCTGTCTGACTTCTATCATCTATATGTAAAGAAACACACACCATCTACTTATAAATGTTGCTGTTTGGTTGTAAAGTGCACACTCTTATTTTTGTTTAAGTCTAGAGACTATAGATGATGCTTGATTTTTAACCTTAATGGTTAGAAATCTGTCATGTTTGCTTTGGGCGTCAGTGATAATCTCCAAACCTCAGTGTCACCTAAGTCGGTACAGTCCTACCCAGGCCTTTGGGTAGTTTGTGACTGAGTTTATTACTCTGTGTGAGGTTCCAAATGTGTTTTTCTGAGACCTCTTAGGATAAAAGGTTATTTTGGTTTTGCTTTATTTTTGCTGAATTCACATTACTCAGCAGGTTCGATGAGCAGCAGGTCCATCCAGGGATCTTAGACTAACTGTGGTAGTTTTCAGAATGCATTGAATTTTCATGCACACTGCGTCTTTTCTTCAGAAATATCTGTAGTGTTTGGTGAGTTTTTCTTCTGTTTTGAGCTTGAGTATATGTCTTTAAAAAGTGTGATATGTGCCTCTTTCCTGCCCTGGCATGTCAGGTATTGGTTAACCTGTGCTTACCCTTTTTACAGAAAGCCCAGTTTAATCCACATTTACTGAGCACCTATTGTGTGTCCGTGCACTGTCTGTTGTGTGTCTGTGACTCAAAGCTGAAAGCCATAGGCATGCCTTCAATGAAGACAGGTGGGTGAATCATTGCAAACCAGGGCAATCAAGAAGTATTTACCAGGTACATTGGAGCCAAGAGACCCACCAGAAGAAAATTGTGGAGAAGTTTTGAAGCGTAGGTTGGTATTTATCTGAGAGGAAAGAAAGGCCTTCCCAAAGAGCAAAAGAAATGGTGTGTACAAAGGCATGGCGGCCTCAGCAACACAGAGTTTGAGGGATTATACATAGCTCAGCATTGCTGGAGCATAAAGGAGCAGAAGCATGACTTGGTCCTGCTGAAGCATAAAGTTTAAAGAGGCTGTAGAATAGAGCCCAGAGCTTAAGAGGGTTGGTCTGAAGCCAGTTTACCTGAGTTTGAGTCTTAATTCTGTGATATTGTCTATCGACAATATTTGTGTGTGTGTGCTTAGTTGCTCAGCCGTGTCCAACACTTTGCAACGCCATGGACTGCAGCCCACCAGGCTCCTGTGCCTGTGAAATTCCCCAGGCAGGAATACTGAAGTGGGTTACCATCCCCTTCTCCAGGGGATCTTCCCAACCCAGGGACTGAACCCACATCTCTGGCATTGCAGGCAGATTCTTTGCCATCTGAATCAGGAGCGAAGTCCAAGAATACTGGAGTAGGTACCCTGTCCCTTCTCCAGGGGATCTTCCTGACCCAAGAGTCCAACCGAGGTCTCCTAAGGAAGCCCATCTACAAAATAGGGACAAGTAAATTACTTATTTCGTAGGATTGTTGTAAAGATTAAAATATGGTCATACGGGTAAAATGCTGAATGCAGTGACTCACATACGCAAACTCTCAATAAACCCTCATGCTTACTCTGGTTACTGCTATTACCACAAGGGGATAAATAGTGGACAATGACTGAAGAGAGAGTTGAGGCCCTTGGTATTTGTGGGAGCTTTGCCTTTATCCAATGGGAGAGAGACACGTCTAGCAGTGCTGGGGAGTTTAGGTCTGAGAAAGGAGAGGGAGATCTCGAGCCTGGTGAATAAGTTATTGCGGTAGCCTTTTTGAGGGGTTTTGCAGGCCCGCACAGAGAATATGGTGAAATTACACCTTGAGAGATACTGAGGCTATAAAGTCGGGAGGAGTTGATGAGCTGTTGGCTCTGAGGGTACTGCAGTGACCCTGGGGGTTTTAACTTGGGGAACTAGGGAAATGGAGGATCACCTGTACACGTGAGACACACGAGCTTGTACTTGTATTCTCCTGTTTTGTCCCCAGAGGCTCAGTTCATCCATACTTGGTGAGCACCTGTTTTGTGCTGAGTACCATTGAACATCCATTCATTCACTCAGCCACTACCAGTGTCGTGTGCTGGGCCGGGGATGTGGAGGTGCACCAGACAGAGGGCGTGGGCCTCACGAATGAAGCAACATCTAAATCAGTCAAGTGCCAGATGGTGGTCACTGTGTTCTGGAGGCTGTTAGCAAGAGCTGAGAAGAGAGAGTGACTGTATGGGAGCTGCTTTAGATCCTGTGGTCAGGGAAGGTCTTTGAAATCTTTGAAGAGATAATATTTAAGAGAAGATCTAAAGAATGAGAAAGCGCCCTGGGCAGGAAGGCTTTGGGGGTAGGCGTCTGGGAATAGCCAAGACTTGATGGCCCAAAAGGCAGAGCCCTGAGGCAGGCAGATGGGTGGTAGATCTGGTGCACTTGGGGAGGCTGAACCAGAAACGATAAGCTTGGGAGTCCTTATTAGGACGATGAGAAATGTGTTATATGATCAGTGGGAGAACTAAAGATGCCCCATTGAAGGAGAGGACAGAGATGCAGATAGGAAATGGAAAGAAGATGTGGAGGAGAGCCCCTCGAGGGAAGGAAGCCAGAAGCCAGTTCTCACAGAGATCCTGGGGGAGTAGTCAATAGAGGTGGGAGCTGTGTCTCAAACTGGGGAATCCTGGCTGACTTCACCCTGAACCCCTGCAGCAGAGGCAAGGTGCGGGGCAGGGGGTGGTGCCGAGTGGGGAAACTGGAGTGAAGGTAGGCGTCGGAGCCCCTGGGTGGCAACCCCTCTCTGTGGGTAGCCGAGTACAGCAGCGAGACATCCACGCGTCCCAGCCTCTGCACACTCACAGCTGGCCTGTCCGCCCTCTTCTCTGAATCATATCCCCTTACTCACTGCTGCTCACTTTATTGTCTGCTTCATCACCCAAATAGGCAATGACAGCTTCCTCTCCCCTCCCTTCTGGAAGCTCAAAGTTCTTTCCCAGCCTCCTGAGCTGTCTCCCTTCTGAGGAGTTTACGGCTGAAGCCAGAGCTGTTCCAGGGTCTCTAGCCTTCTCTCCACACCTGACCTGCAGGCCTGCCCCTCCAAGTCTCTGTGCCTGGTCCCTCCCACTCCTTGCTTTGCCCAGGCCTGTTTCATAAACTACTTCCTTTCATCCTTCTTTCTTCATGCATTTTCCTCAGGCGGGACAGGCCTGCCTGTCACTGCAGGGCTCGCCCTTCCATCCTTTCCTCTTGTCCCTCATTAGCTGTGACACGGCAGTGGCCTGTGAGGCCCTCACTCCTGCAGCCCTCCCCCAGCCTAATCAGGAGACCCCTGGAAAGAGGGAAGTGCTGAGACCTCAGGCCAGGGGCTCCTACTGGTGACCTGTGTCCGGCGCCTCGCTGTCCCCCACCAGAGCAGCGTGTTCTCTGGTGTTCAGGCTGGCCAGATGCAAAGGATGTGGGCCAGAATATGCATGTCCCCGAAGGAGTGGTTTAAGTTTCCAGTGGGAAATTTACAGCAGGAGATGACAGATCATTTGTTTTTTTCTGAGGGGAGAGGGAAGGAGAAAGAGAGGAGGAGAGGAATAGAAGTGGGAGCAATGTGTGAGACTGCAGAAAGTAGATTTCAAGAGAAGTTCATTAAAAACAAAGTTTTGGAATATGGAGCATATGCTCCCAGGGGAGGTGTGGGCTCTTGGTTGCTGTAATGAGTCGACTCTGAAAGGGGTGTATGTTGTTTCAGAAAGTTCACAGTGAGGGGAGAGAACATGATATGTTTTTATGGCTCTGTTTGCTTCTCAGTACACATATGTCCTGTTATCAGAAGACCAAGTGCTACCTTTAAAACAGGGGGAACCATAAAGCCTTGATAGAAACCATCTTCCTTCTGGGCTAAAAACCGAAAGATGTCGGGCTTGCGAAATCTCCCCTGTGTGGAGGTGACTCATGGAGGAGAAAGCTTGGGGTAAAGGGCTTAATTCTGAATAATTTGGGAGAGTCCTTCTTGTATTGGGTAAGTGGAATTCGGCTGGTTTCTCAGGGAGCTCACAACCTGAGACTCTGAACCCCCAGCTCCCCTCCCCAGCACGCCCATCTCTCAGTGTGAGTAAGAATGCACAAAGCTATTTTTAATCAGAGCTGTGTTCACTACATGTAACCTAGTCATTTGGGAGTGACATCATGGTAACTGAGTAATCCCTTTGAAAGTTAATCGGAGATCCAAGATACTGAAATGGTCCTGGGGCTACCTGGATGAAAGTAGGCACAGGGCGTGTGTAAAACCATTTATTAAAAGCAGGCCCAACCTCCACTGGTAGGGGCCTTGGATACCAAGCAACATGCTGGGTTTTTGTGACCCATGGCACATTTTGTAACTAGAGGACTATCTCTAAATAAAAGTTCACATGATTATTAATACTTGTTCTGATGCTGTATTTTCTTTCCTCTATCTCAGTAATTAGGAAAGTTCCCTTGTGAACTTGGCTATAAATTCTGAAAATATTGACCTTAAATCTTGTTAATAGCATGAGAAGACCAGTGGGAGTTTTAGCTACACTAATGGTTATTGGATATGCTTGTTAGAGAGGTAATTAGAGCAATATCCAACTGAAACATCATGTTGTTTTGTTTTAAAGGGAAAAAGGCCCAAGCAGAGAATTTAGGTTTTGATCAGCATTTGAAGGTAACATAGATTGGTGAGAATAGACAGTCCGTGTTTATGTTAAGCGCCCCCTCATTGCTCGCTTCATTACAGATCCCAGGACTTTTCACATTCTACTGACTTTGGAATTTACATTTATCAGTGGTTTCAATTTTGTTAGAGTTTGGAGTTTCTTGAGAAACTAATTGCAGACAAAATCTGTAATCCAAAATTCAGATTTTGACATGTGGTAGACCAAACCACTTCTGTATTCTGAAGTTCTCAAATACACTTTTATTTAGCTCTTCACAGGGAAGATGGAACTCCATGTCTCTGGAAGCTGTCTGACCTGATATGGACATTCATAAAGGAGATAGCATTTGGAAATAATGTATCAGGTTTGAAGTGAATCCCTTGGCTGGAGAGAAGGAGGAATTAGTGGACCTTGGTGACATCTCCTAGGGTGATAGAATCAGAAAGGGAGGAAAACCGGTAGATTCACGAGGCTCTTTTTGCTGTATGAGTGTTTTTGTTTGCTGAAGCTGTCTTTGCTGTGCTTTATTCTAATTTTAAACATTACAGTGCATGTTGATGTCTCAGGCCCCTGACTTTGACCATATGACATTTTTTTGTAGAGTTGCTGTTACATCATCAAGCCACTGCCAGATTTCTCAATCACTAGATCTGAAGAATATCACTGAACCTGTGGCTTGCGTGAAAATCCCCTATGTCCCTTAAATATTCTTGTCTTTTAAAGTGCAATATGATGGGTATGTTTTAATTAGAAATTATAATTATTGAATGTTTTAGAGATAGGTGAAGGGATTAAGGGGGAAAAAGTATGTTTGTCATGGGAAAAACTGCTAACTGAAAAAAACACTCTAGAAAATGCGGTAAATGAAACCTTTGTTACTGTAAAACAATGGCCATTAAGTGACTATTATGTAATGTTATTTCTTAAGTCTGATCTGAAATGGCTTGTTGCTTTTGGAACTTGAGATAGAGTTCCTGTACAAATATTACTTTCACTTAGCTAATCTCAAGATTTTTGAAACAAAATTGAAGACTTTTCCCAGTAGGTTACTTGCATCAGACACTGAGAATGGAGATACAGAAGCCATGTCAGATGGGTTATTGTTTCCAGCTGAACATTAGTGTTATCCTCTTGGGCTTCCTCCATTCTGGGCTTCCCAGGGAGCTCAGTGGGAAAGAATCCTCCTGCCAATGCAGGAGCTGCAGGAGATGTGGGTTCAGTCCCTGAATCAGGAAGATGCCCTGGAGGAGGAAACGGCAACCCACTCCAGTATTCTTGCCAGGGTAGTCCCATAGGCACAGGAACTTAGTGGGCTCCAGTCCGTAGGGTCACAAAGAGTCAGACAGGACTGAGCGTATTCATATGCTTACACATTCTCCATTCTAGACCCATTTAGGTAAACAGAAATTATTTGCTAATCCAAAAAATAGTTCTTTGTAAAATTAGCCTACGCTTGCTTAACTGTTCCAAAGGGCAGACAGGTGGCAAGACAGCTGATAGGCACACTCACCTGACTGTGAATTTGCATTTTCTATAAAAGATAGGTCCCCAAGTAAAGGAGAATTTTAATTTATAATTCAAATAGCCATGGTAAGACAGGTAGCATATAGGATAGTTCAGGAGTGCTTTAGGTCATAGTTGTTGAGGGCTCTACAAAATGGCTAATACATTTACAAGTTATAATCTCCTGTATGCCTTAGGATTTGAGATCTTGGGTTAGATGCTTAGACCACAGCACTAGTAAGGAATAAAGTTGCCTCATTTTTACTATATGACCCATAAACTTTGTATGTAGCATTTTTCCTCAATAGATGACTTTTTCTTATGTCAATTTTAGAAGAATTAGCCTTGGGAATCCAGGATTTTTAAGTTGAAAAGCCAATACTGGTTTTTATAAACCTCCATAACATGGGAATCCAAACTCAAGATCAGAGCTCTGCTTCCTTTGATGCAGTTCTTAGTGATTGTGTATGTCAGTTTTACCAGCATCGCCCTGGCCAAGAGGCCCTCTTGGTAGGTAGACTTTAGTTTTCTCTAAGATTGTTACTGATTACTTATCATTTGAGGCTTCTTTAAAACAAAAAATACCTCTTTAAGAGAAATTGTGGTTTATTTTACCTTTTAACATTTAACCTTAAAATTATTTTATCTTCTCATATCAGACCTATGGTTGATATTGGGATCAGAAGATATAAATTACTTGAACTCAGTAGATAAATTACTTGAACTCCGTAGCAACTTTTTGTTGGAGTACAAACATTTCATTTCACAGATCCCAGGTTGGAAATCCATAAAGAAAAGTGTTCTGACTCTTGGCACAGATCGACATATTCAGAAATGTTGTATTCAAGCCAGAGTAAACATATATGCCCTTTGCACTTTCTTTCAGTTAGCAGAAGTCACTTCTGAACACTTACTTTGGCATTAAGGAAACTCGTCATGACCTATTGTTCCAGAAAGATTGTAGTTCTCACTTGAAGCCAGTTTTCTTGTTCCCATGTAAATGCGATGCCTAGCCGAGAAAACAAGCTTTGCCTTTCAAACTTTCAGTTCTTTGAGGCGTGTCCTACAGGCAGTGGCTTGTAGCTGTTCCTTCAGCCACTTAACAGGTTTGATTTCAAATCTATTTAATAAGAAACTAACATGTTTGGAGGGGATTCATGGCCCAACATTTATGGACTTTGTTGGGAAGTTCCAGGTGTGTATATATCTTAAACTCTGTGTTAAGGCATGTGGGACTGAAGTGATTTGGGTTTGCTTTCTTTTGTTTGATTTTTGCCTTCTAGTCATAAGAAGTCTTAGGGATTGGATAGGGAGGGGACAATCCCCCAGCCCTTAGGGCCACACAGCTCTGTCCTGTCAGTTTTTGTCTTTGGCTGGCTTAAAAGAACTAAAGAAAGCTCAAATGTTTGTAAACTGGGCCAAAAGATAGAAGCCAGAAACTAGGGGTGATTAGCCTCTGAAACATGGAACCTTAAGTACATTTAAAATACTTGGAGGAGCTTCTTTAAGTTGAAAAGCCAATTGAAAAATTTTCATCTTTTTTCAGTTCTTAGTGATTGTGTATGTCAGTTTTACCAGCATCGCCTGGCCAAGAGGCCCTCTTGGTAGGTAGACTTTAGTTTTCTCTAAGATTGTTACTGATTACTTATCATTTGAGGCTTCTTTAAAACAAAAATACCTCTTTAAGAGAAATTGTGGTTTATTTTACCTTTTAACATTTAACCTTAAAATTATTTTATCTTCTCATATCAGACCTATGGTTGATATTGGGATCAGAAGATATAAATTACTTGAACTCCGTAGATAAATTACTTGAACTCCGTAGCAATTTTTTGTTGGAGTACAAACATTTCATTTCACAGATCCCAGGTTGGAAATCCATAAAGAAAAGTGTTCTGACTCTTGGCACAGATCGACATATTCAGAAATGTTGTATTCAAGCCAGAGTAAACATATATGCCCTTTGCACTTTCTTTCAGTTAGCAGAAGTCACTTCTGAACACTTACTTTGGCATTAAGGAAACTCGTCATGACCTATTGTTCCAGAAAGATTGTAGTTCTCACTTGAAGCCAGTTTTCTTGTTCCCATGTAAATGCGATGCCTAGCCGAGAAAACAAGCTTTGCCTTTCAAACTTTCAGTTCTTTGAGGCGTGTCCTACAGGCAGTGGCTTGTAGCTGTTCCTTCAGCCACTTAACAGGTTTGATTTCAAATCTATTTAATAAGAAACTAACATGTTTGGAGGGGATTCATGGCCCAACATTTATGGACTTTGTTGGGAAGTTCCAGGTGTGTATATATCTTAAACTCTGTGTTAAGGCATGTGGGACTGAAGTGATTTGGGTTTGCTTTCTTTTGTTTGATTTTTGCCTTCTAGTCATAAGAAGTCTTAGGGATTGGATAGGGAGGGGACAATCCCCCAGCCCTTAGGGCCACACAGCTCTGTCCTGTCAGTTTTTGTCTTTGGCTGGCTTAAAAGAACTAAAGAAAGCTCAAATGTTTGTAAACTGGGCCAAAAAGATAGAGAAGCCAGAAACTAGGGGTGATTAGCCTCTGAAACATGGAACCTTAAGTACATTTAAAAATACTTGGAGGAGCTTCTTTATGAGTTACGAAGCTCGGTGTGATTCTTCTTCCTGCTTTATGGCTCATGGATGTGACTGAATCACCTTCTAAAACCTGATAACCTAATAACCTAGTTTGTCTCCATCTGACTTCTGTGGACAAGTCTGGAGATTTATTGCATTGTCTTCTTTTTTCATTTGTGTACCAAATATTTATTGACTACCTTTTATATGAACAGAACTATGCCTACCATCTGGGAAACATATGTATGGTGTTGCCTTTTGTTCAAGTAGCTCAATCTAGTGGGGTTAGAAAGTCATGTGGACAGATAATTACGGTAACCTGTAATAACCATTAGAAGATCCACCAACATCAGCCTGGGAGGAGAGAGGGGAAGAATATCAGTCAATGTATGTTGTCTCATTTAATGCCTTCTGTAGTACCTATTATACAGATGAAAATATTGAGGATTAGAGGAGTTAATTAATTGTCCCCAAATTACTAATCATGCATCGTAAATCTGGATTAAAACATAACTGGACTATCCTGTTTCCAAAGGAAATACAGCTCCAACAATATTCTAATTATTGAAAAGAATATTTGTAAAGTAAGAGTTTAGTCACTTAATTTCTATCATAACAACAGTTTCCTGGTAATTCAAAGATATTTGTGGAATATTGAGCCCGGATAATTTTGGTCTTTGCTATAGAAATGCCACCTGCTGTTGAGGGAAGAGAGGAAAAAATAGAAGTAGGTTTTTCTTTGTTTTAAAATGCCACCTGCTGATTCCCTTTCCCATTAGTGGAAATTGTGTATATATTCTTCTGTAATTTCCTCATCGTAAAGTATCACAGTTTATAATGGTATTTGAGTGGGCTTGTGCTTTTCAAATGGAGGTTTTACTTATAGTGAAGCTCTGAACAGCTGCTATCTTACAGGCCTTTTGAATGAGTAACACTCCCCAGTACCCCTGCTTGTTTTGCTGAGGTTTCTCTCTATGTATAATAAAATCCTGTGCATTCACATGAGTGTATGTATTATAGACTCATCTCAAAATTCTTGCCAGTCTCATGCTACAGCATGTAGTTCATTTCATAGGAGGGACAAAAGTTCTTCCCGCTCACATGGCTGTGTGTTGCGAATACCAGGAAAGATCTGGTATTCAGAGATTTTAGAGGTGAATTGCTTACAGTCTTCTTTTTCACTTTTTAAAAATACAGTAATTTCTCTTAAGCATACTAATGCTAACTACATTTGTAAGGAGATGGGTTGTTGAAATTTACGTGCATATTTTCCTCTTTGAAAAATTACTGTATTTAGAGAACAAGATGTAACTCCTTTGCTATGCATAAAATAACTGTGTAAGAATGAAATATGAATAGTCTACAACATACAAAAGACACAAATATCGTATCTGGAATTCTCTGAACCACAAAAATCTTTCAGTGGCTATGTCTTAGCTCTCAGGGCGCAGTATGTGAATTGTGTTTGAGAAATGGCTGCCCCTTACCAAAGATGGAGGTCAGTTAAGTCTTTTCTTTAAGTGCAATTCTTTTAATGTTAAAGAAGGTGTTTTTCATGGCCACTAATCCAGATACCTACTGACACAGTTCCCCCCTTCTAGGGAAAAAACATCCAGGCAGCTAGATGTGCATCATTTTGTTTTAACACTGTTTATTGAGATACAGTTTACATACAGAAAACCTATCTTTTAAGGTATGCAACTGTGAATTTTGACAAATAGATTTATGTGATTACCATTACAATTAAAATATAGAATATTTCTATCACCTCAAAAAGTTTTAGCTACTTTTCAGCTGTTTGGTAGTGCTGATGAAGGACTGGAGTAGGATGTTTTGTTTTGGGTTTTTTTTGGTTCTCCCTTCTCCACCCCATTTAAAAAATTAGCTCCATATTTTCTTAGGTTTTGCCTAGTTCTGCCCCAGTATCCTTTTTTCCGTTCCAGGATACCATGTTACATTGTGTCATCCTTTGAAACAATCATTTTGGTGAGGAAGATGGTTAACATTAGTTGACATAGTTTGATTACGTGGTTGGTAGTGTCAAGAGGTACCAGGAAAATGCATCAGAATGAGATACTCGAAAGAGAAGCTTAAACTACCAAATCGTGCGGTCTGTTGTTAGTGTGTAATAGGCCCTTTGCTGCTTCATAGGTGAGGAAGTTTTAAGAAACCAGATAAACAAATTCTACTAGCAGAACATGGTTATAAATAATTTGGGGTTTGTTAATTATACAAGGAAACAAAGCCATGGGGTGGAAGATTGGAAGGTATGTAATTTAAGACCTAGGTTATGGTTGTTGGAATATAGAGATCCAGAAGGAAGCGTGGAGTTTTTCCCTGCCAGTAAAGACAAACCAAAATATGCATTTTTACAAAGGATAAAGTCAAGATACTTCATTTGCTTTGTAAAGTAATATATCATGTCTCTATGATTTTTTTTAAATTTTTTTTAAACATTTATTTTTTATTTATTTATCTTTTGAGGGGTGGAGTGGGGAGGGAGGGGGACGGGCAGGCCACTTCTGTTGGTCTTTCATTTATCTATTTTCATCCGTCTTTGTTCTTTGGCTCCTGTGGGCCTCCCATCGCGGTGGCCTCTGTTGTCGCAGAGCACCGGCTCTGGGCGCATGCGCTCCAGAGCTCCAGCTCGGTAATTGGACACATCAGTCCAGCCGCTCCGCGGCACATGGGATCTTCCCAGGCCAGGGATCGAAGCGATGCCCCTTGCACTGCAAGGCGGTGTCCTTACCCACTGGACCACCAGGGGAAGCCCATCTATGATTTTTATTATGTTTTAATTTCAGTGGAATGTATAAAGCTTTGAGAAGAAACTGTAAACTTATGGCTAAGATAGAGAATGGAGAAAATATGAACAATAGTAGCAAATATATCACTCCAAATTCTAGTGTTCCAACATAACCACTGTAAAAAATATGGTGTTATACTTACATGTATTTTTTTTCTGAGCATATGTGGGCACACATGTACACATACACACCACAAAACTTATATTTTATTGAACCTCCTGTTTGATGAACTGCTTTTTCCCTTAAAAGTTCTCTTAAGCACCCATCTTTACAATGGTAAGATTTCCAAAAATTTGAAAAGTATCTGTAATGTACAGCAAGGTATAGGCAGGCTAATACCTGTAAAGTTGAGGAAGCATTGACATGCTATGAAAACTGCCCTGCTAATGACAGGTGAGGAAGATGGTTAACATTAGTTGACATAGTTTGATTACGTGGTTGGTAGTGTCAAGAGGTACCAGAAAAAAACAAATTCTACTTTTGGGGTGTGTAATAGGCCCTTTGCTGCTTCATAGGTGAGGAAGTTTTAAGAAACCAGATAAACAAATTCTACTAGCAGAACATGGTTATAAATAATTTGGGGTTTGTTAATTATACAAGGAAACAAAGCCATGGGGTGGAAGATTGGAAGGTATGTAATTTAAGACCTAGGTTATGGTTGTTGGAATATAGAGATCCAGAAGGAAGCGTGGAGTTTTTCCCTGCCAGTAAAGACAAACCAAAATATGCATTTTTACAAAGGATAAAGTCAAGATACTTCATTTGCTTTGTAAAGTAATATATCATGTCTCTATGATTTTTTAAATTTTTTTTAAACATTTATTTTTTATTTATTTATCTTTTGAGGGGTGGAGTGGGGAGGGAGGGGGACGGGCAGGCCACTTCTGTTGGTCTTTCATTTATCTATTTTCATCCGTCTTTGTTCTTTGGCTCCTGTGGGCCTCCCATCGCGGTGGCCTCTGTTGTCGCAGAGCACCGGCTCTGGGCGCATGCGCTCCAGAGCTCCGGCTCGTAATTGGACACATCAGTCCAGCGCTCCGCGGCACATGGGATCTTCCCAGGCCAGGGATCGGCGATGCCCTTGCACTGCAAGGCGGTGTCCTTACCCACTGGACCACCAGGGAAGCCCATCTATGATTTTTATTATGTTTTAATTTCAGTGGAATGTATAAAGCTTTGAGAAGAAACTGTAAACTTATGGCTAAGATAGAGAATGGAGAAAATATGAACAATAGTAGCAAATATATCACTCCAAATTCTAGTGTTCCAACATAACCACTGTAAAAAATATGGTGTTATACTTACATGTATTTTTTTTCTGAGCATATGTGGGCACACATGTACACATACACACCACAAAACTTATATTTTATTGAACCTCCTGTTTGATGAACTGCTTTTTTCCCCTTAAAAAAGTTCTCTTAAGCACCCATCTTTACAATGGTAAGATTTCCAAAAAAATTTGAAAAGTATCTGTAATGTACAGCAAGGTATAGGCAGGCTAATACCTGTAAAGTTGAGGGGAAGCATTCAGAAGCATGCTATGAAAACTGCCCTGCTAATGCACAGTCTCACCTGACGTGGAAGTGTCCACGCAGGCTCACAGGCATGCAGAGGGAGGGTGAGGCTGTGGACTCCCGTGATGTCACCTTGGGCGGTCTCACATTTTAGGTTCTATTTTTCTCCACCTGTATTCAGATCTCTTTTGAAATGTTCCCCTTTTAAAAAAACTCCTGCTAACTCAGAAAGATTCCAATTACCATCTCCCTACAGGCTTAAATGTTAAACCTCAAGATCTAAACTTTATCCCTTATGTGTGGCGGGCTTGCCAGATGGCAGGCCAATTAATATATTTTTGCAAGGTGTAGAAATGTTTTTTCTCCATAGGGGAACAATGAATCCATCTGCTCCACATCTTCCTTTTCCCTCTGTCCTTTGGGGAAAATCATCATTTAATTTTCAGAAATAAATTGTGCAACTCTCCAAGTGATGCTTTCTGCTTTTTAATGGATATGGTTTTAAGAATTCAAACTTTTCCTTACTCTAAGGATGAAAACCCTATGTCACAGATTAAAATATCTGGGCATCTAAGTTTCATACAGGATACTTTTTAAAAAACTAAATTGGACATTACAGAATCATATATTTAAAAACTGACTTACAGAAGGCTTAACTCGGAAGAAGCTTCAGAAACTTGTAGTCAGATCACCCTCATTGTAAGATGAGGAATTTGATGCGTAGGTACCAAAGTTTCAAGCTAGTTTGCAGGTTCCAAAGTAAGACAACGAGCTGAAAACAGAATTTTCCGTTTCTCAAGGAAAATAAAAGGAGAGAGAACCTTGAATACGTTCCAACATAACCACTGTAAAAAATATGGTGTTATACTTACATGTATTTTTTTTCTGAGCATATGTGGGCACACATGTACACATACACACCACAAAACTTATATTTTATTGAACCTCCTGTTTGATGAACTGCTTTTTTCCCCTTAAAAAAGTTCTCTTAAGCACCCATCTTTACAATGGTAAGATTTCCAAAAAAATTTGAAAAGTATCTGTAATGTACAGCAAGGTATAGGCAGGCTAATACCTGTAAAGTTGAGGGGAAGCATTCAGAAGCATGCTATGAAAACTGCCCTGCTAATGCACAGTCTCACCTGACGTGGAAGTGTCCACGCAGGCTCACAGGCATGCAGAGGGAGGGTGAGGCTGTGGACTCCCGTGATGTCACCTTGGGCGGTCTCACATTTTAGGTTCTATTTTTCTCCACCTGTATTCAGATCTCTTTTGAAATGTTCCCTTTAAAAATACTCCTGCTAACTCAGAAAGATTCCAATTACCATCTCCCTACAGGCTTAAATGTTAAACCTCAAGATCTAAACTTTATCCCTTATGTGTGTGAGCGGGCTTGCCAGATGGCAGGCCAATTAATATATTTTTGCAAGGTGTAGAAATGTTTTTTCTCCATAGGGGAACAATGAATCCATCTGCTCCACATCTTCCTTTTCCCTCTGTCCTTTGGGGAAAATCATCATTTAATTTTCAGAAATAAATTGTGCAACTCTCCAAGTGATGCTTTCTGCTTTTTAATGGATATGGTTTTAAGAATTCAAACTTTTCCTTACTCTAAGGATGAAAAACCCCTATGTCACAGATTAAAATATCTGGGCATCTAAGTTTCATACAGGATACTTTTTAAAAAACTAAATTGGACATTACAGAATCATATATTTAAAAACTGACTTACAGAAGGCTTAACTCGGAAGAAGCTTCAGAAACTTGTAGTCAGATCACCCTCATTGTAAGATGAGGAATTTGATGCGTAGGTACCAAAGTTTCAAGCTAGTTTGCAGGTTCCAAAGTAAGACAACGAGCTGAAAACAGAATTTTCCGTTTCTCAAGGAAAATAAAAGGAGAGAGAACCTTGAATACGTTTCAACCAGGAGAAGCAGCACACTCATATTTATTGTCTAATTTCTCTTGACTTAGCCACTGAGCTGTGTTCATCACCTTTGTAGTTTCTTTTCATACTCTTATGGCAAGTGATATCAACAGGTAATTAACTGTTAAGTGTCTGTGTGTTGCCTCCAATTTCTGTTAAAGTTCCTGAAGGCCCAACTACCATGTCCTTTTTTTTTTTTAAGCAACTTATAAAGTGTGGTCTGGGCATGGAATGAATGAATCACTGAATATGTGAATATCAGTGGAGTTATTTTACAGAATCCTCTCAGGATGAGTTGAAATTCTAGACGTGGGGCTTCCCTGGTGGTCCAGTGAGTAAGGACACCGCCTTGCAGTGCAAGGAGCGCAGGTTCGATCCCTGGCCTGGGAAGATCCCACATGCCGCGGAGCGACTGGACCCATGTGTCCAATTACCGAGCCGGAGCTCTGGAGCGCATGCGCCCAAAGCCGGCGCTCTGCGACAACAGAGGCCACGGCGATGGGAGGCCCGCCCGGCCCAAAGAACAAAAGATGGATGAAAATGGACAAGTGAAAGACCAATAGAAGTGGCCCACCTGCTCCCCTCCCTCCCCACCCCACCTCCACCAAAATAAATAAGTAAATAAATCTTTAAAAAAAAAAAAGAAAGAAATTCTAGGCGTGTGGTCACTGTAGAGCTTTCCAAATCTGACACGTGATAATACCGAATTTGGTGCCGTTTCCCCTGTAGCTATGAAGGAGCTCAGTACTGAATATTCCAGAAGCTTCTCTTGGTAGGAATGCTTTACCGGTAATTCTGTTTGCCAGCATTTTGGGGCATAGATTAGTTTATCTTCATTGACAGGATTTAGACTCTTTTTTTTTTTTTTTTTTTTCTTTTCCAGTTGTTTCTTCTCCCTTATCTGCATTTAATCTAACAAACCTGGTTTACAGGATAGAAGGGGTTAAGACTTTGGGGCAGGGAGACCTTGGTTGGAATCCTGTGTGTGTGCGTGCTAAGTTGCCTCAGTTGTGTCTGACTCTGCAACCCCATCAACTGTAGCCTGCCAGGCTCCTCTGTCCGTGGGATTCTCCAAGCAAGAATACTGAAGTCGGTTACCATGCCCTCCTCCAGGGTTGGAATCCTGACTCAGTGACAACCTAGACATGTGATTTTACCAGGTGACCTTACCACTGGTGCTTGGTTTCCTCATCTTTAAGTAGGAAGAACAAGCAACAAATCTTTTTTCATGCTTATAGTATAGTACTTTGAAAAGTACAACAGGATGATACAATAGCTGTCATACAGGGGCACATTTGTATCTTTGGAAGTTCGCAATTTGAAAGTTCTCATGAAGGGGACTTACTGTAATTGTAACATGAGACTCTGGCTTGCAGAGCCAAAAACATGTGCTATCTGATTCTTCTACAGAAAAATCCCTGCCAAACCAGGAGCTAGGGCAGTGCCTCACAAATATACGTGTTCAGTAAATGTTAATGTTAACTTCTTCCCATAGATTATTTCAAGCACACTCTTTCCCTGTAGGCACTCTTTAAAAATGATAGAGGATGGCCTTCTCTGGTCATTCTTCTAAAGCCCCTGCCCACTTCTGGAGTAAGACCAGTGCCTTGAGCCGTGGGGCAGGCCAGAACGCGCTGAGAGAGGCATCTCCACGGCTCCTACACCCTGATGTGGATGGAGCATGTCTGAACCTGCATTGGGTGTCATGCACGTGACAGGACTAGAGTTTACTCTAAGTGTAAACAAATAACACTGCTTTTTAGATAGTAACATGTACAGTTTAGTTTGTATTATTTCTCACAACGAATTAGCAGTATATCCAACCTATATGTCTTTAAAAGTTTCCCAACACAGCTTCTCAAACTGTGGATTTTTTTTTTTTTTTTCATTTCTAAATAACACTGAAAAGTTATAACACTAAATAAATACTGTCTTTAGCAAAAGACCTTCTGAAACCTTTGTAGCAGGATTTTTCTGTTGCCATTCTGGGCCATTTGAAAGAGAAAGTTCTCAAAGGAACGATAACATTTTTGGTTTGTTTATTTTGTTTTGGTTTTTAAGCAAAATGAACTCAGAGTTCTTTTGCAGTTTTGATGAGAGACACCCTGGTGTACAGTAGAAAGCTAAGACAGGGAACAGACTGCCGGCATGTGCCTGATGAGGACTTTGTGATTGATGGCTGCCCTCCAGCTCCCACATGCGGTGGAAGGAAAGATGGGGGACCTTTAAGAACTCTTAAGGGCTATTTGGTCTTGCTTGTTATTTTTTATTTTGAAGAATGTATTAAGGATTATTTTTTCAAAATAATAAGGGGATCTTTAAAACATTTCAGCATTGCCTTGTGTCTTTAAAAATAAAATAGAGAAGAAATTATTAAAAGCATGACTTAAAATTTTGTAAAGTCCTCCTTGACTGTCTACTTTCTATTTTAGCACATGTTAGTGTTTCGGGTAATTCTGCATGGGCCTATTAGCATTTATCCCAGCGTTTTGTAATTCTGTATATTTCTCTGAATTCCCAGCTGATTGTGAATGCCTTGAAGCAGGGACTTTCTGCCAGCCTAGTGCCTGGCACATAATAGGCACTTAATAAAGGTTTATTGAATGAAAGCCCTCCACAGTGAGCATATCTGTGCACGTAGCTTTTTCTGTCTTTGGAGCTATTTTGTTAGGATAAATTCCCAGAATAAAGATTTCTAGGCCAAAGTGACGTGAACATGTTTATGAATTTTGATACGTAGTGCCGAGTAGCCTTTGTATCTACTTGAGGTTCCTTCCAAGTTTGTGACTCTCATATTACATGCTATGTTCTTACTGGATTGGCAGTCTGGTGGTTGCATATTTTCTCTAGCAAAAAATATAAAAAATAAAAAGACAGGAGGGCTTATCATTGCCAGATCCAAGTCTGGAATGAATATCGCACATGCTTTAGAATGAAAAGCTTCTAAAAGGACCAGCATGCCTCCTGTGGAAACAGGGAGGCAGGCAACAGGGCCAAGATGCAGGGTAAAAGACCTGTTATAGGAGCAGACAGCTCCTGGAGTTTTATGGCTGCTCTGAACTTTTACTGTACTGTCATAAATATTTCAGAAAAGCAATTGGCTATTTCTTTTATTTGCTTTTTACCCTCAACACATTAATGTTCAAATGTGAGACATTACTAAATGCAAAGTGCTATTAATGCACATTCCAAGGTCTCCTATCAAGGTTTGAAACTGTTTGTCTAATATATTATGCATTTCCATCTTCAATTGATCTGATTTGTGTGTGTGAAATAAGATTGAGTCTCCATGCTATGACCTTGGGCAACGTTAGCTGTTTTTCTGAGTTTCGATTTCCCCTCCCTCATCTAGTTCTTGCCTCATAAATGACCACTGATAAATAACCGTTGTACCTTTTGGTACAAGTAAGCTATTGGCACACACGTGGAGTCACCTAAATGCCACTTCATGGATGGCATACAGAGCTTATGAGGATAAGATGAATACAGCAAGTTCAACTAGAAATACCCTATGTGTAGATTAAGGAGTTTTATGAGTACGGAGGTGTAACAGATATTTTAAAGAATTTCTGAGTATTCTATGTTCTGTATTCCATTGTGCCTATATTCTCTTCCAGCTCAGCTTCAACCCATTCATACTCAGACCTGTGACTTCAGTCTCTGAGAATGAGATGAAGGAGTTAGAAAAACTTCCTGTATGTTAGATCTGGCTTTCAGTGAATAACCCTTATCTTCCCCAGCTAACTAGAGCCTCTGGGCCTTAATCCAGTTGGACACATGTTAGGAGGATCTTTGAGAAGCCAGTAATTACATCGAAGCACGTGACCACACTTGGGCCATTCCAAGCCTCAGCTGTAAAGGACTCTGTGAGCAATGAAGTCAGATGATCTTGTTTCTAGTCACAGATCTGCCACTTAACGAGCTGTGTGACATTAGCAACATTTGTTAGGCCTTCTACTGCTTACCAGTTTTTAAAATCCTGGATTCTATTGACAGTATGGTAAAGCCTATGAACTACTTTTTAGAATAATATTTTTGAAAATGTATAAAATAAAATATAGAGAGCTGTAAAGAAAGCCAGTTACATTGAAATCATCATTAAAACATTAAAAGTTGATGAGTTCTCTGATTCTTTACTAGTGCACCAGATAGCAGGAGCTGGAAGTGGGTCTGGTTAAGTATTAAATACCCTAATTTTGAAGTGATAATGAGTATAAGTGACTTTCTTTTTTTTTAAGTGACTTTTTAATGCAGCAGCTGTACCATGATATGAAAATGTATGTGATTTCTATTGGTGACAAAATCAGAAGGCAATGCTAATGCTATGAATGTACATGGAGGAAATGATACAGTTCAGTTTGTGGTTAGTGAAAACCACAAAACAGTCCCAGTTTGTAGACTGATTGAATTCTATTTATAGACCCCTTAGATGTCCCTGGACTATGGGGTCAGGAATAACTGCACCTAGAAGTTCATTGACATCCCTGGCAGCTCAGACTGTAATTGTTTAGAGAAAGGCTGGCCCCGATGGCCTCTTGAGTTTATCAAAACAGTCACTTGGGGCACTGGCATAACTAAGGGCTATTATACCAGGAACGTGGCATTCAATTCACCTGGGAATTACCTGGATGGTAAGTAGTGAGAAATTCTGGGCTGTTCCTTTAGGTTTAGTAACAGATATTTTAAAGAATTTCTGAGACAGTTATTCCATTGTGCCTATATTCTCTTCAGCTCAGCTTCAACCCATTCATACTCAGAGGAATTGAAAATGAAGGAGTTAGAAAAACTTCCTGTATGTTAGATCTGGCTTTCAGTGAATAACCCTTATCTTCCCCAGCTAACTAGAGCCTCTGGGCCTTAATCCAGTTGGACACATGTTAGGAGGATCTTTGAGAAGCCAGTAATTACATCGAAGCACGTGACCACACTTGGGCCATTCCAAGCCTCAGCTGTAAAGGACTCTGTGAGCAATGAAGTCAGATGATCTTGTTTCTAGTCACAGATCTGCCACTTAACGAGCTGTGTGACATTAGCAACATTTGTTAGGCCTTCTACTGCTTACCAGTTTTTAAAATCCTGGATTCTATTGACAGTATGGTAAAGCCTATGAACTACTTTTTAGAATAATATTTTTGAAAATGTATAAAATAAAATATAGAGAGCTGTAAAGAAAGCCAGTTACATTGAAATCATCATTAAAACATTAAAAGTTGATGAGTTCTCTGATTCTTTACTAGTGCACCAGATAGCAGGAGCTGGAAGTGGGTCTGGTTAAGTATTAAATACCCTAATTTTGAAGTGATAATGAGTATAAGTGACTTTTTTTTTTTTTTTTTATAAGTGACTTTTTAATGCAGCAGCTGTACCATGATATGAAAATGTATGTGATTTCTATTGGTGACAAAATCAGAAGGCAATGCTAATGCTATGAATGTACATGGAGGAAATGATACAGTTCAGTTTGTGGTTAGTGAAAACCACAAAACAGTCCCAGTTTGTAGACTGATTGAATTCTATTTATAGACCCCTTAGATGTCCCTGGACTATGGGGTCAGGAATAACTGCACCTAGAAGTTCATTGACATCCCTGGCAGCTCAGACTGTAATTGTTTAGAGAAAGGCTGGCCCCGATGGCCTCTTGAGTTTATCAAAACAGTCACTTGGGGCACTGGCATAACTAAGGGGCTATTATACCAGGAACGTGGCATTCAATTCACCTGGGAATTACCTGGATGGTAAGTAGTGAGAAATTCCCTGGGTTTCATCTGTTGCTTTTATTTAGCCTTGTAGCTAGGGCTTCCCAGGTAGCACCAGTGGTAAAGAACCTGTCTGTCAGTCAGTACAGGAGGCATAAGAGATGTGGGTTTGATCCCTGGGTTGGGAAGATCCCCTGGAGGAAGAAATGGCAACCTACTCCAGTATTCTTGCCTGGAGAATCCCATGGAGAGAGGAGCCTGGAGGGCTACAGACCATGGGGTCACAAAGAGTCGGACATGACTAAAGTGACTTAGTACACACATAAGCATCTTAGGAAACAATGACATGGTGGAAACAATTGTCACTGTGGTCATTTCCCTTTGGAGGGACCCAAAAATCAGAGCTAGTGGGAATGTGACCGTGTCCCTGTTCTGTGTATTTGAAGCTGTGTCCTTTGTGTACATTAGAGGAGCCTGTGCCTTTCAGCATATTGCCATTTGAGCATAACTGTGTCTTTGTTGTAACCCGTTTTACACAGAGTGTGTGCTGCACCTACCTACTTGCCAGTTGGGATTGTATTGCCCCACTGTAAAGTAAAATCTTTGAAATAAAATGAAGTTAATGGGGCTTCCCTGGTGGTCCAGTGGGTAAGGACACCGCCTTGCAGCGCAAGGGGCATCGCTTCGATCCCTGGCCTGGGAAGATCCCACGTGCCGCGGAGCGGCTGGACCGATGTGTCCAATTACCGAACCGGAGCTCTGGAGCACATGTGCCCAGAGCCGGTGCTTTGCAACAACAGAGGCCACTGTGATGGGAGGCCCACAGGAGCCAAAGAACAAAGACGGATGAAAATAGATAAATGAAAGACCAATAGAAGTGGCCTGCCCCCGCCCCCCTCCCTCCCCAATCTGCCCCTCCCCCACCAAATGAAGTTAACGAATAGTTGTGATAAAGCACTTCTCATTTACTTGTCTTAAAGCTGGTTTCCTTCCTGTACTTTTGAAGTGTTTTAATTATGAAGGTCTAAGAATGTTCTATGTGAGAGGAGTGGCAAGCAACGTTTATCCTAATTCTTTCAGAAAATGGAAGCCGTTTCTTCTCATTTCCTGCCTCTCCTTTCAACTTTTCATTTTGAAGAGCAAAAAAGGTTTTTAGACTTTGCATTTTGAAGAGAAAAAAAAAAAATTTTTGAAGAGAGCTGTAAGTACTTTTTAAGTGTCAGACCATTTGCCTCATTCAGCATCATTTCACAATATTCATTGCAAATGGAAAGCAAGATTCTTTTTGACATTGCAATTGTGTTATAAATGCCTCCATGTTAATCTGGGTACAGACTCTTAGTCTGATAGATCTTGGGGTGAAGCAGTATTGAGATTTGACTTGTCCATTTGCCTGTGAAAGGTAATTCATGTGACCGAAAGAATGCTTTGTAAACATGGACTCATTTTCAGGTTAGAAGATCCTCTGCCAAATTAGACAGGAAGCTGGAAGCCTAGGCAGTAAGCAATTTTTCCTCTTAGAGGTATTCCTCTGGATCAATATCTTTTATTGACTCTTCTAGGGTTTGCATGCCAAGTTCTGTGTATTTGAAGCTGTGTCCTTTGTGTACATTAGAGGAGCCTGTGCCTTTCAGCATATTGCCATTTGAGCATAACTGTGTCTTTGTTGTAACCCGTTTTACACAGAGTGTGTGCTGCACCTACCTACTTGCCAGTTGGGATTGTATTGCCCCACTGTAAAGTAAAATCTTTGAAATAAAATGAAGTTAATGGGGCTTCCTGGTGGTCCAGTGGGTAAGGACACCGCCTTGCAGCGCAAGGGGCATCGCTTCGATCCCTGGCCTGGGAAGATCCCACGTGCCGCGGAGCGGCTGGACCGATGTGTCCAATTACCGAACCGGAGCTCTGGAGCACATGTGCCCAGAGCCGGTGCTTTGCAACAACAGAGGCCACTGTGATGGGAGGCCCACAGGAGCCAAAGAACAAAGACGGATGAAAATAGATAAATGAAAGACCAATAGAAGTGGCCTGCCCCCGCCCCCCTCCCTCCCCAATCTGCCCCTCCCCCACCAAATGAAGTTAACCAATAGTTGTGATAAAGCACTTCTCATTTACTTGTCTTAAAGCTGGTTTCCTTCCTGTACTTTTGAAGTGTTTTAATTATGAAGGTCTAAGAATGTTCTATGTGAGAGGGGTGGCAAGCAACGTTTATCCTAATTCTTTCAGAAAATGGAAGCCGTTTCTTCTCATTTCCTGCCTCTCCTTTCAACTTTTCATTTTGAAGAGCAAAAAAGGTTTTTAGACTTTGCATTTTGAAGAGAAAAAAAAAATTTTTTGAAGAGAGCTGTAAGTACTTTTTAAGTGTCAGACCATTTGCCTCATTCAGCATCATTTCACAATATTCATTGCAAATGGAAAGCAAGATTCTTTTTGACATTGCAATTGTGTTATAAATGCCTCCATGTTAATCTGGGTACAGACTCTTAGTCTGATAGATCTTGGGGTGAAGCAGTATTGAGATTTGACTTGTCCATTTGCCTGTGAAAGGTAATTCATGTGACCGAAAGAATGCTTTGTAAACATGGACTCATTTTCAGGTTAGAAGATCCTCTGCCAAATTAGACAGGAAGCTGGAAGCCTAGGCAGTAAGCAATTTTTCCTCTTAGAGGTATTCCTCTGGATCAATATCTTTTATTGACTCTTCTAGGGTTTGCATGCAATTTTCTATCATGGTCATTTATGCTAATCAGTATGAAACAGAATAATTGTAAATCATAGCCCCTTAGGCACATTTTTCTCTCCTGTAATACTTGAGACCACAGAATTATGTTCAAAAGAGATGAGAAAACCAATCCATCATTTTCCAGTGAGTCACAGAGTTGACACAGATGTCGATGGTAAGGACTCCTTCCCTCCTTATCTTTAGACCTCACTTTATGTTTTAATTCTGAAGGCTAATGCACATGAGACTCCCTGTGAAAAAAAAAATCACATTTAAATTAGCCAGTTACCTTTATTTGTGAAAATGCAAATACATCATGTTAAGTATATGGAAGGCAGAATAATGATAATATATAGTATCTTAATGTTTGTACCTAAGATTATGAAAAGTTAACTTCATCAGGAAGGCATGTTTATGTAATTATGGTAAATTAGCAGTTATTGCCCGAAGATGTGTAAGGATATTTATCTGCATATTTAATGATACAATTCAGATAATTAGTGTAGAAGACAGCAGTTTTCTTTTACTTTAATGTTGTACTAAGATAGATGGTTTATACTGTTCACATTTATTTCTAGTATAGAACTCATTAAAATATATAGTTATTGTAAAAACAAAGCAAAATATATCTATCTTGACCAGTAGCTCATCCATATATGCTTTAGTCTCATCAGAGTTCCAACTAAACCATGGAAGCAAAGTCAACTCTAGCTGTAACCATATCCCTGTGCACACCCACAGATGAATGCGAATGCGCTGTATACTTAGCACAGTCTGTCTGAGCTAAGGGTACAACTCCAAGTGTGTTAGTCACTCAGATGTGTCCAGCTCTGTGCAACCCATGGACTGTAGCCCACCATGCTTCTCTGTCCATAGAATTTTCCAGGCAAGAACACTGGAGTGGGTTGCGATTTCCTTCTCCTGGAGATCTTCCTGACATAGGGATTGAACCTGGGTCTCCTGCATTGCAGGCAGATTCTTTGCGTCTGAGCCACCAGGGAAGCCAAAAAGAAACCCTATTCAGTAATAGAGGTCTCATATATGGTTCCTGGACACAGCATTGCCTCTCCTATAGACCTGCATGAAAGATGGAGAACCACCTTCTTTTCTAAAGAAAACTGTGGCTTGTCAGAATGGAAAGTAGAAGCTATATACTCCCAAAGAAGGATAAGCCTTTTCTGCTTGAAAGTTTTGGGGCCAAAGTAGGTTTGTGGAATGTCACTCAGTGGTGTTGGATAAAGGAGTTGTTTGACTCCCAGTTTGTTTTAAGCAGTTCGGATATGAGACTTCATGGAAACCAATTCCTTAGTGTTGATCTGTTGTCATAGCCACTTCTCAGTTTAAAATATGCTTGAAAACAAAGGAGATCTCACTTGGGAGATGAAGCTGAGACTGTGGCAGGGGAGTGCAGTCAGCTCCCCATCCTCTGCATCTCTTTGTTCAAGAATTCAGTAAAGGGCTTCCCTGGTGGTCCATTGGGTAAGGACACCGCCTTGCAGTGCAAGGGGCGCTGGTTCGATCCCTGGCCTGGGAAGATCCCACGTGCTGCGGAGTGGCTGGACCGATGTGTCCAATTACCGAGCCGGAGCTCTGAAGCGCATGCCCCCAGAGCCAGTGCTCTGTGACAACAGAGGCCACCGCGATGGGAGGCCCACACGGGCCAAAGAACAAAGATGGATGAAAATGGACAAATGAAAGACCAATAGAAGTAGCCCGCCTGCTCCTCTCCCTCCTCACCCCCCCCAATAAATAAATCTTTAAAAAAAAAAAGAATTCAGTAAATATTAGTTGAGCACCTTCATTGTGTCAAGCATTGAGTTGAGGAGGCAGTGGTGAAGAAGATAGGTGTTCCAGCCTTCTTGAAAGCTTGCAGATTCATGGGAAGGCAGTAGAGGGTGGATGGGGGAGAGGAAGTCACAAAGAGTTAAGAAGAATTCACAACGCTGTGTGTGATTATATGTCTGTGCTTACCCACTCTTAGCCATGTTGTGGTGGTGGTGGTGGTGGGGTACGAATAGAGTTTTGAGAGCATCCCTGGGATATGTACAGAAAGTAGGCTTTCAGAGAAGTTAAACAGGTTGGTTGGTCAATGAAATATGGAAGGAAATATTCCAGGCAAAGAGACACTTACCTGTACAAAGAGACCTTGGGGTAAGAGTTGAAAAATATGATGAGAATGATCATTGGGAGCCTGAAATTTACTCTGCAGGCAGGAGTAACCCCAGGGCAGTGTTAAGATCATGTTTGCCCATTGGGAAGATTTCTGACCATGGAGGATGAGTTGACCTTGGACAGGAGGTGGCCAGGATTCCAGGTAGAACATGCTTCAGCAAGCTTCAGGGCAGAGTTGGTGGGGATACACGACCAGGCAATTCCTTAGTGTTGATCTGTTGTCATAGCCACTTCTCAGTTTAAAATATGCTTGAAAACAAAGGAGATCTCACTTGGGAGATGAAGCTGAGACTGTGGCAGGGGAGTGCAGTCAGCTCCCCATCCTCTGCATCTCTTTGTTCAAGAATTCAGTAAAGGGCTTCCCTGGTGGTCCATTGGGTAAGGACACCGCCTTGCAGTGCAAGGGGCGCTGGTTCGATCCCTGGCCTGGGAAGATCCCACGTGCTGCGGAGTGGCTGGACCGATGTGTCCAATTACCGAGCCGGAGCTCTGAAGCGCATGCCCCCAGAGCCAGTGCTCTGTGACAACAGAGGCCACCGCGATGGGAGGCCCACACGGGCCAAAGAACAAAGATGGATGAAAATGGACAAATGAAAGACCAATAGAAGTAGCCCGCCTGCTCCTCTCCCTCCCCACCCCCCCCTCACCAAAATAAATAAATAAATCTTTAAAAAAAAAAAAGAATTCAGTAAATATTAGTTGAGCACCTTCATTGTGTCAAGCATTGAGTTGAGGAGGCAGTGGTGAAGAAGATAGGTGTTCCAGCCTTCTTGAAAGCTTGCAGATTCATGGGAAGGCAGTAGAGGGTGGATGGGGGAGAGGAAGTCACAAAGAGTTAAGAAGAATTCACAACGCTGTGTGTGATTATATGTCTGTGCTTACCCACTCTTAGCCATGTTGTGGTGGTGGTGGTGGTGGGGTACGAATAGAGTTTTGAGAGCATCCCTGGGATATGTACAGAAAGTAGGCTTTCAGAGAAGTTAAACAGGTTGGTTGGTCAATGAAATATGGAAGGAAATATTCCAGGCAAAGAGACACTTACCTGTACAAAGAGACCTTGGGGTAAGAGTTGAAAAATATGATGAGAATGATCATTGGGAGCCTGAAATTTACTCTGCAGGCAGGAGTAACCCCAGGGCAGTGTTAAGATCATGTTTGCCCATTGGGAAGATTTCTGACCATGGAGGATGAGTTGACCTTGGACAGGGAGGTGGCCAGGATTCCAGGTAGAACATGCTTCAGCAAGCTTCTAGGGCAGAGTTGGTGGGGATACCACGACCAGGCTGGCGCCTCTGAGGGTGAAGGGAGATGAAATCCACAGGATCAGATGAGCAAATGAGTGATGGGAGTGCTTTAGGCTGTGGGGTAATGGTACCAAGTCCCTGAAACTGGAGATACAGGAAACAGGGCAGCTTGGGTAAGTAAAGATGATCATTTCAATTGGGGAGTCACCAAATTAGTGGTTCTGTAGATACCCTTGTGGAGATATATAGCTGTAGGAAACAAAAGTCTAGAACCAGGGAAGAGTTTCAGGTTTGGGGTTAAGAGTCATCCACCAAAAAATTAATGGTGGTGGTTTAGTTACTAAGTCATTTCTGACTCTTGTGACCCCATGGACTGTAGCCTGCCGGACTCCTCTCTCCATGGGAATCTCCAGGCAAGAATACTGAAGTGGGTTGCCACTTCCATCTCCAGGGGATCTTCCTTATCCAGGGATCAAACCCTTGTAGGCAGTCTCCTGCACTGCAAGCAGATTCTTTATGGACTGAGCCACCAGAGAAGCCACGAGATTAATGACAGGCACCCAAGTTACTTAATGTTGAGTATTTTTCTTCCAGGAGTCTCAAGTATTCAGGGCTGCCTAGGTCCAGGGACTGAATCTAATCTTTTGGGCCTTCTCTTTTCCCAAGTGAAATGGAGGTGATGTGTACACAGTTTAGGTCATGTTTTCTCTGCAGGAGAATTCACAGAATCATATACTTGTACATAGACGTGTGATTTCTTTTACTTTGGAATCATGTTTGTGACCAAAATATCTTTGAAGTATCATATGATAGTTGTTTCTATAATTTTTTGAAGAATCTCCATATTGGTTTCCTTAGCAGTTATACCAATTTATGTTCCTGCCAACAGTGCATGAAGGTTCCGTTTTTCTCCATATCCTCACCAACACTGATTTGTTTTCTTTTTGATAATAGCCATTCTGACAGTTGTAATGTGATGTCTCATTTGTGGTTTTGATTTGCATTTCCCTCATGATTAGTGACATTAAGCACCTTTTCATTTGCCTGTTGACCATCTGTATGTCTTCCTTAGAAAAATGTCTATTCAGATCCTTTGCCCATTTTTCAATCAAGCCGGTTGTTTTTTGTTTGTTTGTTGTTTGTTTTTGATGTTGAGCTGTGTGAGTTCTTTCTGTATTTTGGTTATAAACCCCTTACTGGATATATCATTTATAAATGTATTTTCCTATTTATTAGGTAGCCCTTTTGTTTTATTGATAGTTTCTGCTAAGTGAAACAAATAAGACAGAAAGACACATAGTGTATGATTTCACTTATGTGTTGAATCTGAAAAACCAAAGAACCAAAAGACAAAGAATTATAAGCTGTAGACCTAGAACCGGGAATTTTGTTTTAACTTTTGGTGGTGGTTTAGTTACTAAGTCATTTCTGACTCTTGTGACCCCATGGACTGTAGCCTGCCGGACTCCTCTCTCCATGGGAATCTCCAGGCAAGAATACTGAAGTGGGTTGCCACTTCCATCTCCAGGGGATCTTCCTTATCCAGGGATCAAACCCTTGTAGGCAGTCTCCTGCACTGCAAGCAGATTCTTTATGGACTGAGCCACCAGAGAAGCCACGAGATTAATGACAGGCACCCAAGTTACTTAATGTTGAGTATTTTTCTTCCAGGAGTCTCAAGTATTCAGGGCTGCCTAGGTCCAGGGACTGAATCTAATCTTTTGGGCCTTCTCTTTTCCCAAGTGAAATGGAGGTGATGTGTACACAGTTTAGGTCATGTTTTCTCTGCAGGAGAATTCACAGAATCATATACTTGTACATAGACGTGTGATTTCTTTTACTTTGGAATCATGTTTGTGACCAAAATATCTTTGAAGTATCATATGATAGTTGTTTCTATAATTTTTTGAAGAATCTCCATATTGGTTTCCTTAGCAGTTATACCAATTTATGTTCCTGCCAACAGTGCATGAAGGTTCCGTTTTTCTCCATATCCTCACCAACACTGATTTGTTTTCTTTTTGATAATAGCCATTCTGACAGTTGTAATGTGATGTCTCATTTGTGGTTTTGATTTGCATTTCCCTCATGATTAGTGACATTAAGCACCTTTTCATTTGCCTGTTGACCATCTGTATGTCTTCCTTAGAAAAATGTCTATTCAGATCCTTTGCCCATTTTTCAATCAAGCCGGTTGTTTTTTGTTTGTTTGTTGTTTGTTTTTGATGTTGAGCTGTGTGAGTTCTTTCTGTATTTTGGTTATAAACCCCTTACTGGATATATCATTTATAAATGTATTTTCCTATTTATTAGGTAGCCCTTTTGTTTTATTGATAGTTTCTGCTAAGTGAAACAAATAAGACAGAAAGACACATAGTGTATGATTTCACTTATGTGTTGAATCTGAAAAACCAAAGAACCAAAAGACAAAGAATTATAGATGCACAGAGCAAACAGGTGGTTGCCAGAGGGAAGGGGCTATGGGGAGGAAAGAAATAGCAGAGGGAGATTAAGATGTAGAAGCTTCCAGTTGCAAAATAAATGAGTCATGGGTATAAAACATTCAGTGTGGGAAATATTGTCAATAACTATGTAAGATCTCTGTATGGGGACACATAGTAAACTTACATGGTGATCACTTTGAAATGTATAGAAATACCTAATCACTATGCTGTATAACAGGAACTAACATAGTGTTGTAGGTCGGTTATACATCAAAAACAAACTCAGAAAATGGGATGAGATTTATGGTTACCAGAATTGCAGAGTAGGGGGAGAGTGATTTAGATGATGCCAGTCAGAATGTACATACTTATGTTATAAGGTAAATCAGTACTAGGGACTTAACATTTAACATGATACAGGTAATTAACACTGCTCTATGTTAAATATGAACGTTGTTAAGGGAGTAAATCCTAAGAGTTCTGCTCACAAGATAGTTTTTCTCTATTTCTTTAATTTGTGTCTATAGGAAATGATGGAGACTCACATGTTCACCAAGCTTACTGTGATATTCTCTTCATGGTGTGTCTAAGTCAGATCATTATGGTGGGCTTCCCTGGTGGTCCAGTGGGTAAAGAGTCTTCCTTGCAGTGAAAGCGGCACTGGTTTGATCCCTGGCCCAGGAAGATCCCACATGCCACGGAAAGGCTGGACCTGTGTGTCCAATTGCGAGCCAGCACTCTGGAGCACATGTGGCCAGGGCCAGTGCTCTGCAGTGAGAGAGGCCACTGCAATGGGAGGCCCACACATGTCAAAGAATAAAAAAGATGGATGAAAATTAAAAAAAAAATCATTATGGTACATTACACAGTGCCGTGTGTCAGTTATATCTCAGTAAAGCTGGAAGAAAAGAGTACGCTGGGAATCCTTACCATCCTATATCTTCTGTCTCTAAGGAAAAAGAAACAAGGGTGAAAAGAGATAATAGGAGTTGAGTAGGAAATTGAAGCTCAAGAGTCTATGGCATTGTGATAATGATTTTTGATTGTTCAGTTTTGCTTTGCTGTTTCATTGTATTTTTCATGACAGAAACAAAAAACACTTTCCATTTGAAAGTGCTCTGTTGGCAAGCATGATTTCTGCGTCCACAAAGAGGAAGAACGAGATGGACAGAATGTTGGGTGTTTTAGAAGGAAAGTGTGTTTCCTCATACGGGGAGAGGGGTAGGAGTAAGAAAAACATATTTATTCTTATTAAGTTTAAAATCTGATGTTGACCCATCCTTGAAATGACCTTACAGTTTGTGTCGTAAAATCACTAGCTTATAACAGGAACTAACATAGTGTTGTAGGTCGGTTATACATCAAACAAACTCAGAAAATGGGATGAGATTTATGGTTACCAGAATTGCAGAGTAGGGGGAGAGTGATTTAGATGATGCCAGTCAGAATGTACATACTTATGTTATAAGGTAAATCAGTACTAGGGACTTAACATTTAACATGATACAGGTAATTAACACTGCTCTATGTTAAATATGAACGTTGTTAAGGGAGTAAATCCTAAGAGTTCTGCTCACAAGATAGTTTTTCTCTATTTCTTTAATTTGTGTCTATAGGAAATGATGGAGACTCACATGTTCACCAAGCTTACTGTGATATTCTCTTCATGGTGTGTCTAAGTCAGATCATTATGGTGGGCTTCCCTGGTGGTCCAGTGGGTAAAGAGTCTTCCTTGCAGTGAAAGCGGCACTGGTTTGATCCCTGGCCCAGGAAGATCCCACATGCCACGGAAAGGCTGGACCTGTGTGTCCAATTGCGAGCCAGCACTCTGGAGCACATGTGGCCAGGGCCAGTGCTCTGCAGTGAGAGAGGCCACTGCAATGGGAGGCCCACACATGTCAAAGAATAAAAAAGATGGATGAAAATTAAAAAAAAAATCATTATGGTACATTACACAGTGCCGTGTGTCAGTTATATCTCAGTAAAGCTGGAAGAAAAGAGTACGCTGGGAATCCTTACCATCCTATATCTTCTGTCTCTAAGGAAAAAGAAACAAGGGTGAAAAGAGATAATAGGAGTTGAGTAGGAAATTGAAGCTCAAGAGTCTATGGCATTGTGATAATGATTTTTGATTGTTCAGTTTTGCTTTGCTGTTTCATTGTATTTTTCATGACAGAAACAAAAAACACTTTCCATTTGAAAGTGCTCTGTTGGCAGCATGATTTCTGCGTCCACAAAGAGGAAGAACGAGATGGACAGAATGTTGGGTGTTTTAGAAGGAAAGTGTGTTTCCTCATACGGGGAGAGGGGTAGGAGTAAGAAAAACATATTTATTCTTATTAAGTTTAAAATCTGATGTTGACCCATCCTTGAAATGACCTTACAGTTTGTGTCATGTATGGGTCTGTACCAAGTTCCTAATTAATCTGAAAGTGAGACATGCATTATGGTTATACATTTTGAAAGTATTAAAATGATATAGTACATTTAAAAATCTTAATGTAGACATATTTAAATGGAACTTACTACAATTTTTGATTCATTGTGAAATGCTGTGTATGTTTAGAAACAGTTATAGAACTGTAAATCCAAATTCCAGATCAAGTATATAGTTGACCCTTGAACCATGCAGGCCTCAGGGACAGGGGCACTGTCTCTCCAAATAGTCAGAAATCCACCTGTAACTTAGAGTCTTTGTATCCAAGAGTTTGCATCTCTGGATTCAACCAACCGGAATCATGTGGTACTATAGTATTTACTAAAATTCGCATGTCAGTGGACCTGGGCGGGTGTTGTTCAAGGCTCAGTTGTATATTTTTATCTTAATGTTTTGTGTATCTGTGGATAAAGATTGTTCATTCAATTACTTATATAAATCTTCATTTAACAAATGATTTTCTAGGGGAATACAGTATTAAGGTTCTATTAATCAATTTAAAAGCAATATTTGATAGTTGAGGTTTTTTCCTTTTGAATTTTGGCTTAACCCTGAAAGCCCCAAGATGACTGCCTGATGGTTATTGGATGGCTGTTATAAAATGACCTGTTCACATGTTTCTTTTTTTTTTTTTAACTTTTATTTTGCTTTTAACTTTTACAGTTTTGTTGTTTACAGATATGTATGTTCCCAGATTAGTCATATGTATATCTTTGTTTTCTTGCTGAGGTAATTATAGTACATCATCTGAGTGACATTTTCCTTCAAAAAAGATACATGTTGATTTCTGTAAATCTGCATTCCAGAGTAGTCTTGTCAGAGTCTCAGGGATAGTATTTGAAATAAGATCTGTTTTATGTATGGTGATGAGATTGTGGTTTTAAACTCTCTGTTCTGGTGGTAGATTCAGGTGACATTAGTCTGAAACTTTAAAACCATATGGTCTTTTCTTTATATATTCAAAGTACCTAGTGTGTAGGTATTCTCTGCCTCAGCCTTTTCCTGTCTTTTGGTGTCTGTGTCACAACATCTCATTTTGTAGAGCCTTGGCTGTCTCAATAGCTATATTTTCATCTGGAATCTTGGGTCACTAGAGTATTGTGCTAAATTGACCAAGGTCATGAGTGTAGATTTCATGCCAGTCAGCTTTTACAGTGAAAATTAGTTTTACTATAGCTTCAACTGGTGTCTTTGGAATTGGCTGATAATATTTGATTACTTTTGTTCAAATATGGATGAGGCTGCCTAACTCATTAACTGTACTGGAGAAAAATAAAACTGATGTCTGTTGGGTGGAATTTTTCCAAATGGAGATAGTATTTTTTCCTTTGTGAAGAAAAGCATTTCCTTTCATCTGTGGCTGACCTCCCACTAGAGCAAAATATGTGTGTGATTTCAACAAACTTGTTTTGATGTGATAAGATGGAGACCGTCAGTCCCCTAGTGCTGGTATGCCATCCTGGCATCCTCAGCACAGACAGGGGAGCTGTTAGCTTCTGGCTACTCCAGCAGCAGAAGCCGGGCATTTCCTGGAATAGATGGCTGACAAGGGTCATCTCTTGTCACCTTTTTAACTGGATTTATTGCTTTCAAATTTTTTAATAAGGGCATATTTTAAGGTCTGACTGCGGACTGAGAGCTCTGATCATTCATGCAGTGAACTTTGAATAAGTTGGTAAGATTGACTAGACCCTATTATCATAATGGATGGTGACTATTTGACATTTACAGTGGTATGCTCCATTTGCACTAAAATAAATGAATTTGTATTTAAAAATAATTGACCAGTGTGATTTTCTATCAAACCTAAAATAGAGGTTATTTGCATTCAAAGTTAAAAGCTGAAAAACTGCCTACTGACTTAGTGAAGATTTGCTGAATATGTTAATTGGTGGAATCCCATTCAACCAAATTGCATGGATCTCTAGCCAGAGAAAGAGCAGGAATCACGTTACCCTGCTGTGCCTGTGATCTAAGTTGTTCCCTTTTCTGAACACATGAGGGTTTTTATTAAGTGCATATTATCTGTCAGGCCTGTTGACCATCCTGCCTATTGACCTGTTTCTAGGTCAGGGTGGAGGTTCTCCTCGCCGAAGTCAGTATTAATTCTAGCATCTTTCCTTAGAATTCTGATTTGTACAGCTCTTCCAGGTAGAGAATTAGATCACTGGTATCCTTTGTTCCCAATGATACATGTGGAAATGAGTCAGTGGAAAATTCACTTACTCATCGTGACCTACTTCTGTCTCTTGCATTGAAGGTGTGCTTATTTGTCAAAAGCCATCTGTCCCTCTGCCAGAAACTCTTGCTCCATTGCAACTTTAACCCCTTAGCCTGTAGGTTCTTTTATAATATTTACAGTTATCTAGATCTAACAGCTACTCTGTTGTACGTGTAGTGTGTTTTAGATTCAGCCCTGGAGGCCAGGGATAGAATCTGACTTTGTATAGTTCTCAGTACATACTGACCCAGGATCTCTGCTTTCTAGTGAAGATTCTTGACTTTTGAGGAGAAACGGTAAAATGGTAACCTTTACTAATTTAAGAAAGGAAGGTTTATTACACCAGGGTTGGCTGGGATCAAACTCCTCAGCTATTTTCAGCAAAGCTTCCCTTTTCTCATTTTTATTAGCTTATTCTTAGAGATTACTCATTTATCCAACAAGGTTTAATCAAGTGTGTTTTTCTGCCAGGTATTGAGTACAATAAGAATACCGGGCAGGGTCACAAAATAAGATGCTTACCTGCAGGGAGCTTACCATCCCTAGTAGAACTCCATGGAATCATTTCACAGTAAACCAGTTTAAACATTATTTTAATTGTGGGAAGTGTAAAACATTTCACACCAACACCCAAATTAGGATTGCTTCTTATATGACTTTGTTGCTTTCAGCCTTAGTCTTGTCTCTCTCACCCTACACAGTACATGAGATGGATATTTACTATAGAAATCCAGGGAAGTAGTGAAAGGATTTATTCAGAATAAAACAATTCTAAACTCCAGAAAAAGAAAGTAATGTGTCTAATGTATTTTACTAAGCACAGATACAGAAACATGCATATGTGTAGCAACTACAAGCAACATAGAGTAGTTCTGACTTATTGCTATTGATTTCATGTCCAATATTGCATAGATCTCAAAGTATTAGAAGTGAAAGACCATATTTATAATTTAAACAAGGTAAATTTCAGTTCAGCATTATCTAAGATGATCATTGTATATCTTTGAATAGCATAGAAATATGTTTTGCCCGAGTCTAATCATATTTACAGATTCTCAGGAATGAACAGTCTTACTTAATATATAGAAGAAGTAAATGGAAACCAGCCTCTGATGAGTAGAATAGTACTTTTGAAACCTCTCTCTTTCTTGGCAGTTAATTAGTTTTTACTGTGAACAACTCACCCTTAAAAAAAGAAACTCATGCTGACTTGATAGCACTTTTTTTAAAAATGGCAGCTATTAACATTAAAATAACAAAATAGAACTTTGCTAACTGTTGGAGTTGTGAGCATTGCTTTATTTGGGTCTTCATTTCTGTGTGTGTGTGTGTGTGTGTGTGTGTGTGTGTGTTTTCCAGATTGTTACAGATACCTCTCTTTTTGCGGGGAAAACTTGTAGAGAAAAAACTCAGCATCAGGCTGATCTAGTTTGCTATGATACATTGAAGTATAAACATGTGCTATAGTCTAGAAAATGTTTTGTGCTTTTTCACCAAGAAATGGAAGCTTCTGGTCAAAGTCATGAGTGAAACAGCCAATTCTAAAGGAACTGAGTGATGGTTAAGCAGCGTTGTAATGCTGCAGCAAAGATGTGGGGTTTTGTCTCAGTAGAATGATCTAGATTTTGCTCTATGATGAACTGATTAACTTTGACTGTACTGTAAAGGGACAGTCTGCCTGTTTTCATTTTCACCTTACAGTTGTCACCTTTGTTTTTGCAGCCGTTTTATGTCATAAGCAAAATAAGTCTGTTTCAGAGGAAAGGATCAGTTTATGGTCAAATAATAGGATGTGAATCCTCGTCTACATACATGTTCATCTGGAGATGTACATAAACAGTGAAATCTAAGCACAGGGTTTTTACTCTATTGCCGTTCATTATAGATATATCCTCTTATGTATTTGGTTCTCAATGAAGGAGATGCTTTAGTTTATTCTTCGCACCAGGACACTTTCCAACCAGGGATTAGAGCATAAGCCTCTGTTGGCCAGTGGCTTAAGTATACAGTGTCTTATCCGGCTTTGTGTGATCTCTTCATTTGAAACCACTTACCTGAAAGGCTTACATCTTTTGTTGTGGTGTCATCACAAGCCACACCTGAGAGTCTGAAATTGTTCCTTAGAGCTTATTCAGATGTTTTCTGCTGAACTGCTTTTATGTAAGATATTGAAAAGTAACATAGACTTTTTGGCCCCTGAACTCCTAGCTTGATTAAAATACTCCCCGTCACCACAAAACATGGCATTTCTGCCACCTTTGGAGAAGGCTTGGGAGGGAAATGGATGGGGATCTGTGCCCAGTGATGCTTGTGGACATTTGGGTGGGGCTCGAGGCTAACGAAACAGTGATGGCAAAACCACAGGTCTCTTTGCCCTCCCCGTGGTGCTGGATTCCTAATTTATGTTTTTTGCCCGATTGGTTTAGGGCCACAAGTTCTGTGATGAGAACTAGGTGACCTTCCTACGATCTCAGGCTGTGTAATAATAGGTGATCCATTCCACATCACTAACCCCAATACTAGGAGCTTTATGTTTTCTTAACATGAGATGTGAGTTTGGGCAAACTCTGGGAGACGTTAAAGGACAGGGAAGCCTGGCATGCTGCAGTTCATGGGGTCACAAAGAGTTGGACACAACTGAGCGACTGAACTGAATTGAATGTGTGACAGTATGATTCTAGTTAGTTCAGCATTGCAGCTTCACCTTTGCAGATTTCCTGCAAATTGAGGGTGAGACACTTAATATTCCAATGCAATGTGGTAATCACTGCTCGAATATAAATTCAGTAATTAAATCTCTAAGGAGAGTGAATAGATTTAATGATAAATTCTAGGAAAAGATGCTTATAGAGTTCTTGGTTGTTTTGGAGTGGCTGGTTGTTTCTACCAGTATAGAATTACGGACTCTTTGGATGTTCTAGCACTATCATCTTCATTTATGAGTGTATTTCTCTAACTCCAGGGGGGGTAAACTTATAAACAAAAGAAAGATTCCTCTGAAGGACTGCTAGTTTTGGAGGAACCATTGAGGTGACCTGTGTTCACTTACAAGCCTCTGCAACTCCATTTTTACACATGGGACTTTTATTGGCATTTTTAAGTCAAGGACCCCTTATTCCTTTTGGCTTTGCCATTTGTTGAGCTGACCAAGCCTGCGTCTAGCTATGTTCTTCCCCTGACAAAAGGGTTTTTGGGTCAAAATTGTTCCTTAGAGCTTATTCAGATGTTTTCTGCTGAACTGCTTTTATGTAAGATATTGAAAAGTAACATAGACTTTTTGGCCCCTGAACTCCTAGCTTGATTAAAATACTCCCCGTCACCACAAAACATGGCATTTCTGCCACCTTTGGAGAAGGCTTGGGAGGGAAATGGATGGGGATCTGTGCCCAGTGATGCTTGTGGACATTTGGGTGGGGCTCGAGGCTAACGAAACAGTGATGGCAAAACCACAGGTCTCTTTGCCCTCCCCGTGGTGCTGGATTCCTAATTTATGTTTTTTGCCCGATTGGTTTAGGGCCACAAGTTCTGTGATGAGAACTAGGTGACCTTCCTACGATCTCAGGCTGTGTAATAATAGGTGATCCATTCCACATCACTAACCCCAATACTAGGAGCTTTATGTTTTCTTAACATGAGATGTGAGTTTGGGCAAACTCTGGGAGACGTTAAAGGACAGGGAAGCCTGGCATGCTGCAGTTCATGGGGTCACAAAGAGTTGGACACAACTGAGCGACTGAACTGAATTGAATGTGTGACAGTATGATTCTAGTTAGTTCAGCATTGCAGCTTCACCTTTGCAGATTTCCTGCAAATTGAGGGTGAGACACTTAATATTCCAATGCAATGTGGTAATCACTGCTCGAATATAAATTCAGTAATTAAATCTCTAAGGAGAGTGAATAGATTTAATGATAAATTCTAGGAAAAGATGCTTATAGAGTTCTTGGTTGTTTTGGAGTGGCTGGTTGTTTCTACCAGTATAGAATTACGGACTCTTTGGATGTTCTAGCACTATCATCTTCATTTATGAGTGTATTTCTCTAACTCCAGGGGGGGTAAACTTATAAACAAAAGAAAGATTCCTCTGAAGGACTGCTAGTTTTGGAGGAACCATTGAGGTGACCTGTGTTCACTTACAAGCCTCTGCAACTCCATTTTTACACATGGGACTTTTATTGGCATTTTTAAGTCAAGGACCCCTTATTCCTTTTGGCTTTGCCATTTGTTGAGCTGACCAAGCCTGCCGAAGTCTAGCTATGTTCTTCCCCACATCATTAATAACTATTAGCTGGGCCCGGCCCAGCTTTGATTAGCACCACCGTGACCGTACAACCAGCAGCCATTAGATTATAATTAAAGGGGCACAAACAATTCCTCTCCTAAGTAAATGGTGTGGTCGATATTCTGTGTTTTGCTTCTGTTTTCATGCTTTAAATCATCTTCTGAGGAGGGCTGAGCCTTTGTAAATCATAAAATGTCATTTGCTGATGACTTCCCAAGAGAGACCATTTACTGATGTTTTGGGTTGCTGTGAGTGAGGACTGGCTGGTACTTCCCAACCAAGGGGATTTGGTGTGTTGTTTTTTCTACTCTAGCTATTAAGATTTTTTTAATTCACTTTATTGACGTAGAGTTGACATATAACCAGCTGTACATATTTGATGTATACAACTTTGATGAGTTTGGAGAAGTATACACCCATGAAACCCATCACCACATAAAAATTAACAATGAATCCTGAAGCCTCTTAATCTGGAAAAAATACGTGTGTGTCATAAAGTAGATTCCTTTGTAAAATATTGCTCACGGGCTTCCCTGGTGATCCAGTGGGTAAGGACACCCACAGTGCAAGGGGCACCAGTTCAATTCCTGGACTGGGAAGATCCCACGTGCTGCGGAGCGACTGGACCAACATGTCCAACTACCGAGCCAGCACTCTGGAGTGCATGTTCCCAGAGCCGATGCTCTGCAATGAGAGGCCACTGCAATGGGAGGCCCACACAGCCTAAAGAACAAAGATGGATGAAGATGAATAAATGAAAGACCAATAGAAGTTCCCCCCTCCAAATAAAAATCACTTAAAAAAAAGAATATTGCTCATCACGATTCCCTGGAGTAATGGAGAGAGGTAGAGAGTGATGACAAAGTACATCATGACATGTAAGGAGATACTGACTTGATATTCTTTATACTGGAGCTTCCCTGGTGGTTCAGATGGCAAAGAATCTACCTGCAGTGCAGGCGAACTGAGTTCAATCCCTGGGTCGGTAAGATCCCTGAAACAGGGAATGGCTTCTCACTCCAGTATTCTTGCCTGGAGAATCCCATGGACAGAGAAGTCTGATGGGCTACAGTCCATAGGGTTTCAAAGAGTTGGGCACTTCCACTTCTTTCTCCAATACCGCACTGTAGCTTCTTGGCCTTTCTGAAATGGTCAAGTGATGTGGAAACCAGCAGTGGTTTCTTCCTCACCTATGTTACTTATAGTTGAGGCCCATGTGAAATGCTGAGGCCTGTTCTGGGCTGAGATGTGGGTACTCAATATGCCTGTATTGCATAAGAACATCTCTTAACCGGCACTGGCAACACAAGCATGGCTCTTCTTTCTGACCATCACCATGTACCTCTCGAAGCCCTGCCTTGGAAAAGAGTCCTGGCCACTCACACAGCCAGATATACCACCAGACACCTGTGCCTTCTCCCATTCTCCCACTGGTCTCAGGCGAAGCTCACCCCTATCTTCTAGGCTTGGGCATTGATTTGTGGTATTCTTTATACTCCTTGCCCATTTCCTGTAGGAGCATTCCTCACAGTCTCTCACATCCTTAGGGAATGGCCTGGGTGAGACTTACCTTCAGGCTCTTCCAAACTTCTGCTTGTACTGAAACTAAAACCTATTAAAGACCTTTTATTGCACAGGAGCCCAGACCATAAGCACAAAGGCTTCTTGGAATGAGGGAAGGAAACATACCTTTCATTCCCCTGTAGTAGAAAGAATATCACAAATTAGCATCTCAGTAAATGACTCTGTCATGGGATACCTTTTTATCACTCTCCCCCTCTCTCCATTCTTCCTGAGAATCACAGTGAGCAGGGTTTTTAAAAGGCACTTGTTTTTGTTTTCTGTAACACACATGTATTTTTCCAGGTTAAGCGGTTGCAGGCTTCATAGTTAATTTTTTTCATAAACAAAAACCACAAGCATGCACACACTTCCCAATATTCCAACCCCTGAGAAGCATTTATCATTATTATTTATGTCCACTTCCTTCCAGTCCATTTTCTTTGCCTTCTTATGTATGTTAAGTATATTTGATGTCACGCTTTGGACTCTCCACTTTTCACCGTTGTAAACAAGCCTTTTGAGAATAATATCTCATCTTGTGCTTGTAACACAGCTTATTTGGCTACTTCATTCAGGGTTTTTAGGAGAACAACATGGGTCATTTATTCTACAACATCTGTTGTTCTCTGCCATCTCAGAAGAGGGTCAAGAAAAGAGAGGTATGTGAGGGGAGGTGATATGTTGGTTAGAAACAAAAAGAAGCATCTGCAGAGAGGAGACAGTTAATCCTAGGTAGTTGTTAGTGGTCTTAAGAAAGAGAGAAGTGAGTGGGTGAGTAGACAGCCTTTGTTGCACGTTCTGACTCTGGTTCTTCGGGGGAAGGACAGTCCTCTGTTCGCCTCAGTCCTCGGGTCTCCTTGGGAGACCTTTTCTTCCCTCAATTCTAGACTTTTTGTCTTTCAATGTCAGGCTAGTGTAACTCTGGCCTTACTGTGAGGTACGTTCTTTAAAATATGTATTTCCTTTGGTACATAAAAAGGATTTGAAGGACAGAATGACCCAAAAATGAGCTGTCCTAAGAAAAGCAGCCAACCCTATTTCTATTCCTGAGTCTTATCAATTTTTAAAAAACATTTTAGAAAGGTTAGGGAAGTAGCTTTCTTTCTTTAGAAACAAATTGATGAACTCTTTCACATTGTTGAGTTAGAGATCAATCTTGTTGGGTTAAAATCATATGTTGCATGAGAAGGTAGAAACCTAATCAAAGTTCTTTTTCTAAAAGGAAGCTTTAACAGTTGAAAAATGACAAATCTCTGAAGCAAAGCGGTGATGATGAGGGCCAGGAGGATTAGGGGGATGGAGTTATTCATAATTAATATACCTGTAATTCTTTCTAACTTTGGGGCCAGACTCATTGTCAGTGTATCTTTTCAGTTAGAACACAAATATTAATTATTGGTTCTACTGGTTTTTTTTCCTTCTTATGGTATAGTTATTAAAAAAAGCATGCACACACTTCCCAATATTCCAACCCCTGAGAAGCATTTATCATTATTATTTATGTCCACTTCCTTCCAGTCCATTTTCTTTGCCTTCTTATGTATGTTAAGTATATTTGATGTCACGCTTTGGACTCTCCACTTTTCACCGTTGTAAACAAGCCTTTTGAGAATAATATCTCATCTTGTGCTTGTAACACAGCTTATTTGGCTACTTCATTCAGGGTTTTTAGGAGAACAACATGGGTCATTTATTCTACAACATCTGTTGTTCTCTGCCATCTCAGAAGAGGGTCAAGAAAAGAGAGGTATGTGAGGGGAGGTGATATGTTGGTTAGAAACAAAAAGAAGCATCTGCAGAGAGGAGACAGTTAATCCTAGGTAGTTGTTAGTGGTCTTAAGAAAAGAGAGAAGTGAGTGGGTGAGTAGACAGCCTTTGTTGCACGTTCTGACTCTGGTTCTTCGGGGGAAGGACAGTCCTCTGTTCGCCTCAGTCCTCGGGTCTCCTTGGGAGACCTTTTCTTCCCTCAATTCTAGACTTTTTGTCTTTCAATGTCAGGCTAGTGTAACTCTGGCCTTACTGTGAGGTACGTTCTTTAAAATATGTATTTCCTTTGGTACATAAAAAGGATTTGAAGGACAGAATGACCCAAAAATGAGCTGTCCTAAGAAAAGCAGCCAACCCTATTTCTATTCCTGAGTCTTATCAATTTTTAAAAAACATTTTAGAAAGGTTAGGGAAGTAGCTTTCTTTCTTTAGAAACAAATTGATGAACTCTTTCACATTGTTGAGTTAGAGATCAATCTTGTTGGGTTAAAATCATATGTTGCATGAGAAGGTAGAAACCTAATCAAAGTTCTTTTTCTAAAAGGAAGCTTTAACAGTTGAAAAATGACAAATCTCTGAAGCAAAGCGGTGATGATGAGGGCCAGGAGGATTAGGGGGATGGAGTTATTCATAATTAATATACCTGTAATTCTTTCTAACTTTGGGGCCAGACTCATTGTCAGTGTATCTTTTCAGTTAGAACACAAATATTAATTATTGGTTCTACTGGTATTTACTATAATAAAATATTAAAATATTTTTAATAAATGGAATTCTGTTTTGGTTTGACAATGTATTATGGACACATTACATAATCTTCCTGAGACCTCCCCTATCAACTCATTTCCTAGTTCATGTTTCTCAATGATAATGTTACTGCCTTGTTAATAATGTTTAGATTCTTTCCTTCGTTTAGAAAATGCCTTAAACTTAAGGAACAATTTGCCTACCTAGATAATTGAAAGCTTTCTTTTTTGTTGTTGTTTTGTTTGAAAGCTTTCTTCAGCAGTTGCGTTTCTAATTTAGGTGATTGTACATTTATTTAATTTTAGTTTTTAGTCTTTTTTTTTTTTTTTTTGGTAACATGCCTGCCTAGTTTCTGTCAAAACTTGAGTAGGCCTTTTTTGTTGTTGTGTTGTTTTTTTTTTCTTTCAAATACACAATGTCTCCTAACTAAACAATGGAGCTATTTAAAAGCTCAGGGAAATGTCTCCCTGCCCAGATTTCCTGATGGTAAACTCACAGGCACATCTCTGGGGTCCTGGGAACTGGCCTCCCTCGGCCTGGGTCAGAGGCTCTTTAGAAACTCTTGGGATTTGTGGTGTATTAATCAAGGTGCACATCAGAAAAACACATTGAGTTTAAAGAAGAAAGTCATGTGGATAGCAGTATTGTTGGGGGAGGGGAAGGAGGTAACTTTGTCTTATGAAACTGTTGATCACCAGGTGCTAGTCCCTCATTTGTAGAAAGATGATCGGACCATTGCTTACCACTTACCTGCCATCTTAAATATTATTTTAGAGTATTGATGCTTTCAGATACAAAAGGTATAACTAAATGTGTGACTTTTTTTGCAAGTTAAGTGAGGAATGATTTTTGTCATTTGAAGAGGATCACGGTTTTGATGTACTATCGTTGAAGTCAATTGGCTAACAGCACAGTGTTTTGCTCCTTACTGTATAATTATGTGAGTTCAGAAACATCAGGGACTGCAGTATTAAACAGTCAGCATAGCTAATAGCTGAAGACCCAAGCAGAAAACACCCCTTTTCAGTTAGAACACAAATATTAATTATTGGTTCTACTGGTATTTACTATAATAAAATATTAAAATATTTTTAATAAATGGAATTCTGTTTTGGTTTGACAATGTATTATGGACACATTACATAATCTTCCTGAGACCTCCCCTATCAACTCATTTCCTAGTTCATGTTTCTCAATGATAATGTTACTGCCTTGTTAATAATGTTTAGATTCTTTCCTTCGTTTAGAAAATGCCTTAAACTTAAGGAACAATTTGCCTACCTAGATAATTGAAAGCTTTCTTTTTTGTTGTTGTTTTGTTTGAAAGCTTTCTTCAGCAGTTGCGTTTCTAATTTAGGTGATTGTACATTTATTTAATTTTAGTTTTTAGTCTTTTTTTTTTTTTTTTTTGGTAACATGCCTGCCTAGTTTCTGTCAAAACTTGAGTAGGCCTTTTTTGTTGTTGTGTTGTTTTTTTTTTCTTTCAAATACACAATGTCTCCTAACTAAACAATGGAGCTATTTAAAAGCTCAGGGAAATGTCTCCCTGCCCAGATTTCCTGATGGTAAACTCACAGGCACATCTCTGGGGTCCTGGGAACTGGCCTCCCTCGGCCTGGGTCAGAGGCTCTTTAGAAACTCTTGGGATTTGTGGTGTATTAATCAAGGTGCACATCAGAAAAACACATTGAGTTTAAAGAAGAAAGTCATGTGGATAGCAGTATTGTTGGGGGAGGGGAAGGAGGTAACTTTGTCTTATGAAACTGTTGATCACCAGGTGCTAGTCCCTCATTTGTAGAAAGATGATCGGACCATTGCTTACCACTTACCTGCCATCTTAAATATTATTTTAGAGTATTGATGCTTTCAGATACAAAAGGTATAACTAAATGTGTGACTTTTTTTGCAAGTTAAGTGAGGAATGATTTTTGTCATTTGAAGAGGATCACGGTTTTGATGTACTATCGTTGAAGTCAATTGGCTAACAGCACAGTGTTTTTGCTCCTTACTGTATAATTATGTGAGTTCAGAAACATCAGGGACTGCAGTATTAAACAGTCAGCATAGCTAATAGCTGAAGACCCAAGCAGAAAACACTCTTTGTTATATAAGTGAACCCTACAATTTTATGGTTATACTGAGAAAGAAAATATGATGTGGCTACAAAGCCAGAGGGGTGACTCACTTGGTAGCTATAGACAGATTGTGTTTTCATATTGGTTTAGCTTGTTGTTTTCATATGTATGTTGCCCTTTCAGTAGCAGCGAGGGTCCGTTTAGAAAAAAGGTAAACGAAAGGGGCTTCCCTGGTGGTCCAGCGGGTAGGGACACTGCCTTGAAGTGCAAGGGGCGCCACTTCAATCTTTGGCCTGGGAGGATCCCATGTGCCACTGAGCAGCTGCATGGATGTGTCCAACTACCGAGCCAGAGCCCTGGAGCACATGCACCCAGAGCCAGTGCTCTGCGACGAGAGAGACCACTGCAATGAGAGGCCCACACAGGCCAGAAGGACAAAGACAGATGATAAATGAAAGGCCAATAAAAGTGGCCCCAAAAAATAAATTAAAAAAAAAAAAGTAAACAAAAGTAGCCAGAGGGAGAGTTCACATTCATTTCTTTCATAGTGTCAGCGATTTTTCAGTGAGTTGAAGTATCTTATTTCTACTCTTGGTATGCAATTTTAATTTCATATGGGCAAGTTACTCTGGATCCATTTCAACAAGGAAATGTTACACAGTAGGGTGCCATCTCTCTATACTTTGAATTTCTACTTAGAAATGTTTTCCTGTGAAAGTCAGGGATTCCATAACTTTAATAAACAGAAGTCCAGGAACTCAGTGAAGAGGAGCTCTCTGAGTCACTGCGTGCAGGGAATGCGGCCTGAGCTGAAATGGGATGGCTGGTGAATGTGGTGAAGAGGCGGAGTGCCTGTGTTGTTCTGGAGCTCAGGGTACTTACTAATAAGGGACAAATTCCAGGCTAGGATGATGAGGTCACCTTTCTGAACACAAAGCTGGCCCTGTGAGAATTAGGTGGCCATGCCCATAAGAGGCAGGCTGGTGATTTGTAGGTTGGTGAAGCCAGCACTAAACTTTTCCTTAGGAAATGACGCTTTCCTGGTCCTCCACCTTGTCTGAACTCCTGCCATAGTTTAAATGAATTCACCCAATTCATTGAAACCTCTTTCCACAGACACATTCCTACATTTTCTCATAGAGTGTGGGAGGTCTTTGGGAAGCAAGAGTGGAGGAAGATGCAATTAGGAGTCTGGGGTTAACAGATACACTCTACTATCTATAAAATAGATAAACAGCAAGGGACTACTATATCGCACAGGGAACTCTAGTCAATATCCTGTAATAACCTATAAAGGAAAAGAATCTGTAAAGGAATGTAAGTATAGGGTTGGCCGAAAAGTTCATTCGGGTTTTTTCCATAAGGTGTTACAGGATTGAATCACTTTGTTGTATGCCTGAAGTTAACACAACATTAGAAATCAACTGTACTTCAGTTTCAGAAAAAGGGGAAGAGGCCAGACCAAAGGAATGACATCCTGAAGAATAAGTACAACAGAAGAATCTAAGATGCGGGGTCATAGGCTATAAAAGTTATAAATATGTGCATTTTATAATGTTGAGTTTGTTGTATTGTGAGATGTATCATTTATCATTTTTTTTTTTGGAAAAGCTTATCTCAGTATATTCAATCTATATGTTTTAGATCTTCTACTGGCTAAGTTCACTCCCTACTGCATATTACAATATCCTTCTTTTCTCTAAAACCAGTACGTGCAAAGAGGCTTCACGCCACAACTCTGATTTCTGTATTCTCTAATACCTAAAGAGTCAGATATCTAGACATAGTAAAGAAAAAGAAAGAAAGAAAAAGAAAACACCATGTTAACAGGGATGTGGTCCAGAAATTTGGATTTAATTTTAAAATCTTAGAAACAGTGGAACAAAGGAATCTGAATCATACATGCTTAAACACAGGTCTCTTCCCTGGTTGTGTCTGACTTGACCAGCTGGTTTGGGCAGGGATAAGGAGGAAGTGCCTGCTTGAAAAATCCATGTGCTGGTTCACTCATGTGCCTTTGGAGCCTTAAGAATACACTGCGGAGGAAGGAATGTCCAAAGTATGACGTCCTTTGTCTACTGTAAGCCTGAACACAAAGCTGGCCCTGTGAGAATTAGGTGGCCATGCCCATAAGAGGCAGGCTGGTGATTTGTAGGTTGGTGAAGCCAGCACTAAACTTTTCCTTAGGAAATGACGCTTTCCTGGTCCTCCACCTTGTCTGAACTCCTGCCATAGTTTAAATGAATTCACCCAATTCATTGAAACCTCTTTCCACAGACACATTCCTACATTTTCTCATAGAGTGTGGGAGGTCTTTGGGAAGCAAGAGTGGAGGAAGATGCAATTAGGAGTCTGGGGTTAACAGATACACTCTACTATCTATAAAATAGATAAACAGCAAGGGACTACTATATCGCACAGGGAACTCTAGTCAATATCCTGTAATAACCTATAAAGGAAAAGAATCTGTAAAGGAATGTAAGTATAGGGTTGGCCGAAAAGTTCATTCGGGTTTTTTCCATAAGGTGTTACAGGATTGAATCACTTTGTTGTATGCCTGAAGTTAACACAACATTAGAAATCAACTGTACTTCAGTTTCAGAAAAGGGAAGAGGCCAGACCAAAGGAATGACATCCTGAAGAATAAGTACAACAGAAGAATCTAAGATGCGGGGTCATAGGCTATAAAAGTTATAAATATGTGCATTTTATAATGTTGAGTTTGTTGTATTGTGAGATGTATCATTTATCATTTTTTTTTTGGAAAAGCTTATCTCAGTATATTCAATCTATATGTTTTAGATCTTCTACTGGCTAAGTTCACTCCCTACTGCATATTACAATATCCTTCTTTTCTCTAAAACCAGTACGTGCAAAGAGGCTTCACGCCACAACTCTGATTTCTGTATTCTCTAATACCTAAAGAGTCAGATATCTAGACATAGTAAAGAAAAAGAAAGAAAGAAAAAGAAAACACCATGTTAACAGGGATGTGGTCCAGAAATTTGGATTTAATTTTAAAATCTTAGAAACAGTGGAACAAAGGAATCTGAATCATACATGCTTAAACACAGGTCTCTTCCCTGGTTGTGTCTGACTTGACCAGCTGGTTTGGGCAGGGATAAGGAGGAAGTGCCTGCTTGAAAAATCCATGTGCTGGTTCACTCATGTGCCTTTGGAGCCTTAAGAATACACTGCGGAGGAAGGAATGTCCAAAGTATGACGTCCTTTGTCTACTGTAAGCCTGATAACTGAGGATGCAGATATCTGATAACTGAGGGTGTCTGTGCATCTGTGCTCAGTCGTGTCCAACTCTTTGTGACCCTATGGACTGTAGCTCGCCAGGCTTCTCTCTCCATGGGGTTTTCCAGGCAAGAATATTGGGGTGGGTTGTCACGTCTTTCTCCAGGGGATCTTCCTTGGACCAGGGGTTGAACCTGAATCTCCTGCATTGGCAGGTGGGTTCTTTACCACTGAGCCACCTGGGAAGCCCCTGTGGAGAGATATATCACAGGATAAAATGCATGCCTCATTTGGTGACACTGGAGTGTTGTCCACCTGGCTCAGGCTTGCTGCTTCTAGAAAAACCTTCACAGTCTGAGTGTGAAGCTTATTAACTTGATCCACCTCCTGTATCTGACTGCCGGGCTACACAGTCAAAAACCCAGTTTGGTTGGTATCCGAAGTGCAGCCCTATCTCTTAGGCATGGGTCTGTAGTCAGCAAGCTCACTGATGTATGTGTAGAACCAGAAATGCTGAGACATCAGTTTATAGGGAGGGTAGATAATCAGTAGGTTTTGGGCTCTTCAAAGTTTCTACTCTCCACTTTGTAGACATTTTTACAAAATGGTCAAAAGCACAGGCTCTGAAAGCATCCTGCCTGTGTTTGGTTTCCAGTTCCACCACTCCTTAGCTGTGTGATCTTAGACAAGTTTCTGAACTTCTCTATTCTCAGCTTTGACATCTATAAGATGCAGATAAGAATAAGACTTACCCCAGGATTTTCATGCAAATTAAGCCATTGCTTGCGGTAAATTAGTCTAAGTTAGCAGTTGTCATTATTGTTGTTCTTGTTTATTCACTTTTGCACATGCCTCTCCATGAAGTGGGCTTCCCTGGTGGCTCAGATGGTAAAGAATCTGCCTGCAATGCAGGAGACCTGAGTTCTATCCCTGGCTTAGGAAGATCCTCTGGAGAAAGAAATGGTAACCCACTCCAGTATTGTTACCTGAAGAATTCCATGGACAGAGGAGTCTGGCAGGCTACAATCCACGGGATCGCAAAAATTCAAACATGACTAAGTGACTAACACACATGTGCACACACATACACACACACACGCACACACTCCATGAAGCAGTCATGGAATGATTTGGGTATATGGTAGCAGAGCAAGGCATGTTAGATGGATTAAAAGATCTGTGCCATTGGGCAGAGGTGAGCAGATACACATGATTCTGAGAGTTGATCTGAAATAAAGTCCAAGTCCATTGCATCCATTTTCCCTTGAGGGTGCCTATCTGAAGCCCTTGGAGCCACACTGGAACTTGTGGTCCTGCAGCTTTGATTTTTCTGTGTTTCTAAAGCCAACCAATCTCCCTTCTTATTGTTATGTTCTTTCTATAACTGTGTTAATATTTACATTTATTGCCAAGTCTACTGCCTTAAAGCCAGCCTCTTTAGCTCTTGCATTATTCATTGTATTGATTTTCAAAGTTGATTCTATGGGCAATCCTGTGTTTCTTGTTTCACAGTCCTTGGGGGAAAAGCCTTAGTGTAACATTTCTATATAGGAAAACATGTATCCATGAAACAATGTATTCAAGAAAGAAAGACCAAAATGTTCTCTTTTCTTCTTTTAATACTTTGTATTATTGGAATATAGCCAATCAACAATGCTGTGATAGTTTCAGGTGGACAGCAAAGGGACTTAGCCACACATACACATGCAACCATTCTCCCCCAAACTCCTCTCTATCCAGGCTCCCACATAACATGGAACATAGTTCCCCCTGTTATATGGCAGGACCTTGTTGGTTATGCACTTTCAGTGTCACAAAATGTTTTCTTTTGACAGCTGATATTTTTGAGGCACTTGCTGTGTCAAGCACTGGGATCATTTCTTCACGTTCATTATCTCATTTCATCAGAGGTAGTTCAAAGTTTCACTCCTAGTCTATAGGTCAGTAAATTGAAGTTTAAGGGGATCAGAATTTGAAACCAGATCTACCAATGGCAAGTCCTTGTGTTCTATAATTGTATTCTCCTAAGAAATAGCCAGTCAGTGAAATCTAAAACAGAATTATGTTTTTCCTCTGTGGAATGTGCAATATTTTCAAGTAAGATGTAGTTAAATTATTTTTGTGTCTAATGCAGATGTATCTGACTTGGAATGTCCCCTGGTTGTGGGAGCCCACATGACCTGCCTTCCTAAGCCCTAGTTGCCACAAGTTGGTGGCATCATTATGTCATCTTCCAGAACTAAAATTCGGCAGCTCAGCCCACAAATGGCAAGAACAAGGAGCATTCATTACCCAGACTGAACACAGAGCAATTTAAAGGCCAGCATCCTCTGGTATCACCCAGTCCTCCTGTCTTGTGAAACAGAATTGATTCCTTGTGGCCAATTTCATCTTTGCAAACTGAAAGACTAACTAAGAAAACACCAGTGGATGCAAATGAGGAAATGAAAGGATATCTGTCAAGTTAATTAAAGGAAACCATTCCCTTGACCTGTTGTGTTTTTTTCTGTGCTTTTCAAGGTGGACTATACTGTCCTCCTCAGAGGGCTGCTCTTCCTTTTCATGTTGGCCACACGTAGTCAGAGACTCAACACTTACGAGTGGAAGGAACACACAACTAATTTTAAGATCCATTTGGCCGTTTTCCTGTTGTTTCTCCGTTTAGGAAACATTTTCTTCTACTTATGCCCAGTATCACAGCTTTGACATTCCTGTCATTAGCAGAATGTCATTTCGCAAGTTTCTGAATTGGACACAGCCAGCAATAAAACATATTGAACAGAAAGAGGGTGGCTTTCTGCCACATGACTTTTCCCCACAGAAAAGCACAGAGTGGAGCTTGGATGTGGGCTTTCCATGTTGTGTGTTCTGACTGTGGAGGCACACAAATCAAGAGTTCACTGGTGGGCAAAGTGTTATGCCAAGTTGCTGTAAATGACAAATGCTTTTGAGTTGGGAAAGCGTTATATACTCATGCTGTTTATTCTGGGCTTGACATAGATTTCTGTTGAGTGTCATAAAAGGAAATCTGGTGGTTACAGAAGTCATCTCCTCCTCCCTTTTTGTGGGTCAGATTCACACAGCCCTAGAGTCCTGTGAACCAAAGAGGAACTGATTTGTATGGGTTGTGATTAGCTTTGTAGCTGAATTACCCTACCAGGGTTGGAGACATGATCCTGCCTTTCATAATTGTATTCTCCTAAGAAATAGCCAGTCAGTGAAATCTAAAACAGAATTATGTTTTTCCTCTGTGGAATGTGCAATATTTTCAAGTAAGATGTAGTTAAATTATTTTTGTGTCTAATGCAGATGTATCTGACTTGGAATGTCCCTGGTTGTGGGAGCCCACATGACCTGCCTTCCTAAGCCCTAGTTGCCACAAGTTGGTGGCATCATTATGTCATCTTCCAGAACTAAAATTCGGCAGCTCAGCCCACAAATGGCAAGAACAAGGAGCATTCATTACCCAGACTGAACACAGAGCAATTTAAAGGCCAGCATCCTCTGGTATCACCCAGTCCTCCTGTCTTGTGAAACAGAATTGATTCCTTGTGGCCAATTTCATCTTTGCAAACTGAAAGACTAACTAAGAAAACACCAGTGGATGCAAATGAGGAAATGAAAGGATATCTGTCAAGTTAATTAAAGGAAACCATTCCCTTGACCTGTTGTGTTTTTTTCTGTGCTTTTCAAGGTGGACTATACTGTCCTCCTCAGAGGGCTGCTCTTCCTTTTCATGTTGGCCACACGTAGTCAGAGACTCAACACTTACGAGTGGAAGGAACACACAACTAATTTTAAGATCCATTTGGCCGTTTTCCTGTTGTTTCTCCGTTTAGGAAACATTTTCTTCTACTTATGCCCAGTATCACAGCTTTGACATTCCTGTCATTAGCAGAATGTCATTTCGCAAGTTTCTGAATTGGACACAGCCAGCAATAAAACATATTGAACAGAAAGAGGGTGGCTTTCTGCCACATGACTTTTCCCCACAGAAAAGCACAGAGTGGAGCTTGGATGTGGGCTTTCCATGTTGTGTGTTCTGACTGTGGAGGCACACAAATCAAGAGTTCACTGGTGGGCAAAGTGTTATGCCAAGTTGCTGTAAATGACAAATGCTTTTGAGTTGGGAAAGCGTTATATACTCATGCTGTTTATTCTGGGCTTGACATAGATTTCTGTTGAGTGTCATAAAAGGAAATCTGGTGGTTACAGAAGTCATCTCCTCCTCCCTTTTTGTGGGTCAGATTCACACAGCCCTAGAGTCCTGTGAACCAAAAAGAGGGAACTGATTTGTATGGGTTGTGATTAGCTTTGTAGCTGAATTACCCTACCAGGGTGAAGCACATCCACCAAGTTCAGTGTTTCTAGGTGTAGCAAGTTAAACAGAGTTAATTTCTATATGGAGAGCCTGGAATGGGTAAAATAATATTATATCAGTTTAGCTGCTATATATGTTCAAATAAGATATGAATATAAGAAATCTTTCAATCAAGCTTTCTAGAGTGGGTGACCATTTCTTTAAAACCATAAAGCAGGAGGTACTAGGTAGAGAGGAAAGACATTTTAATAGTAAAATTTTATTATAGTATTTTCAGAAAGGCAGAACAGAGCATTAGATTTAAGCTGTTACACATGGTCTTGTTTGATGCTAACACCACTTGCTTTTTTTGTTGTTGTTGTTGTTTAAAATGTCATTGTGCAACACTGGCAAAACTGAGAAAAATACACTTCTACTAAATTCATTAAAAGTAATTTTGTAGTTAACGCTTTGAACATGGTTTTCTGCTCCTCAGTAAAAAAAAAAAAGTATAAAGTTGTGATTTTTATCGATATTGAGTATGAAACATGGAAATTAAAAAAAAGAGTGTCATGTATATTATCTCACCCCAACAACACAAACACACTTGCATACTTGTAAAGAAAGGTTTAGACGAACATTAGTTTGTATTTTATTTTTCCTTAAGTCTCAAACATGTCTGTAGACTTACCTTTGGTCCCTGATCACAATTTCCCTGAGAACAGCCGAAGGCTCGTGCATGAGTCTTGGAGTTGTTTGTTTTTATAACCCTTTACCGAGTTATAAAATTGGGGCTACCACCTCCATCCTGCCCCTAGCTGACTCTCATTGCCACTTTGATAGCCCAGTCAGAGGTCAGTCCAGCCAGGTGATAGCAGCACAGATTAGACCATAATTTTGAATGACTCCATACAGCCAGATCAGCCTTTGGAATAGTTTGCCAAGATACAGCACATGCTCTTGAGCTCCTGGATCAGAGTCCATGCCTTACCTTTGCAGCGTTTTCTCCACACCCTCATCTCAAGTACAGTCTCTAGTGCGTGTCTTTGGTGTGAGGTTTGAGCTACTGCGCTCTATATGACTAATCAAAAGTCCAGAGTTCATTTCGTCTTGGACTGTTCCAGCCCTTAAGTGTTTTCATTCAAATAGCTGGCCTACCCCGATGTCTTAGGATTCCTGGCGGACATGAGGCTAGACGCATCCTATAACCTGTGCTGCAGATAAACGGCACTCCAAAAATTAACAGATATTAAGAGCCTCTCACTTTAATTACTTTTTACTTCTAGCATTTTCAGCGATTAGACCTAAACTTGCTACCATAAATCGCACATTATTAGCAGCTCCTGCTTGACTCTGACCACTGTATTAACCCTACTGATTATTCCGTTGTTTATTCAGAATGAGACGTATGTAGGTTTTCTCAGTAAGATATGTCATGTCATAGAAACCTGTCCGTTCTTTGTGTTTTCTCAGTTATACATGGCCTTGATCAAGCTAGTAGAATTAATTCTATTATCATCTTGGGTCACTTTAGTCTTATGGGTTACAGTACTCCAAGTTGAATTAGAACTGTCTTAAAGGCAGGAACCATGTCTAGTTAGTTATTCAAAAATATTTATGAATCAGTATTCAAATGATTTTTATTTTCTATATGTTCCTGGGTATCCAAAGAGATTTTCTGTGGTATAAAATACAATCTTTGACCTCAAGGAATTTCGGTCCTCTCCTAGACTGACGTTCCAGGTGGAATCTCTGGTTATGTTTACTGAATGAATGAGTGTCCAAAGAGCGGATGCTTTCCTTGCCAGGGTCACCCATGTAGCATGTCAGCCCCACCCCGTCAGTCACACGCCCACAAGGGACATCACAGTTCACCATGCCAACCACATAGAGTTAGCTATGTTCATGTGTCTTGCTCTGCAATAGCCACAACAATGGAATAACTAAGACAAAATATGTTTAAAAAGTTTGTGTCAGGTGGATCACTGAACTTAAGGGGTTGCTTAGGGAAGACTTGTGAAATGGACAGTTTGCTATATTTAGCATATGCTCTCCAAGTCAAAGCTGATTGTGATATTCTCTCTCACTTTAAATAGTGACACATTTTTGTTTGTGCATCCCTGCCAGATTCTGCCTTAGAATACAGTTATCAGCCTTAGCTCTTCTTTTACACTTTAAACACTGTGAGAGTGCTTTCTTCGTTTTCTTATTTCCCATAATGCTTGATACATAGGAATAGGCATTTCATAAGTATTTGTTACATTGAATAGCATCTTGCCAGTATGTGTGTGTTCAGCCATCTCTCTCGTACAAAGAGAGAAAAGTGGGCCAGATCTCACCAAGGGCATATCTTAATGGATTAGATATATTCTAAGAAGTACTGTATACCATAATATGTATATATGTGTGTGTGTGTATATATATATGGTCCTCTTGATTTTCCTCAGAATTTTTGAAACCTCCCAAGACCTATACCTTCCTCTATGTGTGTAATTAGCCTAAATTTTTTGCTCCTACATGAAAACAGTATGAGCAGTCATTAATTTCCATGATAATTAATGCCTTTAAAAAGGAGTTTTTCTACTAATGGAAAAGTCAAGTTCAAGCATCAAGCTGGTAACTTCAGTACTAAGTGTTCATAATAATATACTCCAGAAAATGATAAACTAGGTCATTTCATCGAGGCCACTATGCAGAGGCCTAAAACTCTTTGCTTGGCCATCGGCACAGTGCTGACTACCTGTTCTTTCTCCAGCATGTCAGAGGCTGTACAAAAGACCATGGCCTGTGCACCTGCTTCCATTGAATCTTGGAGGTTGTTTCTGGCATGACTTTTAAAAATGAAATGCTGTAGTTTAGAGTGGAGTCACAGAGATGAGAGTGTGCTAGACCTGCCCATCCACTTCCTCACTGGTTTCCCTCCTCCCTCCTTTGATTATTTCAATCCAGCGGCCAGAATGATTCTCTCAAAACAAAATCAGCCGATGTTTAAAACCTTCCATCAGCTTCCCTTCTCACCCAGAGTAAAACCAGCTTCCCCCTCCCCCCCTGAGTCCCTCCTCCGCTGGCCTGTTCGCTGGACATGACTTGGTGAAATGGACAGTTTGCTTTCTTTAGCCTATGCTCTCCAAGTCAAAGCTGATTGTGATATTCTCTCTCACTTTAAATAGTGACACATTTTTGTTTGTGCATCCCTGCCAGATTCTGCCTTAGAATACAGTTATCAGCCTTAGCTCTTCTTTTACACTTTAAACACTGTGAGAGTGCTTTCTTCGTTTTCTTATTTCCCATAATGCTTGATACATAGGAATAGGCATTTCATAAGTATTTGTTACATTGAATAGCATCTTGCCAGTATGTGTGTGTTCAGCCATCTCTCTCGTACAAAGAGAGAAAAGTGGGCCAGATCTCACCAAGGGCATATCTTAATGGATTAGATATATTCTAAGAAGTACTGTATACCATAATATGTATATATGTGTGTGTGTGTATATATATATGGTCCTCTTGATTTTCCTCAGAATTTTTGAAACCTCCCAAGACCTATACCTTCCTCTATGTGTGTAATTAGCCTAAATTTTTTGCTCCTACATGAAAACAGTATGAGCAGTCATTAATTTCCATGATAATTAATGCCTTTAAAAAGGAGTTTTTCTACTAATGGAAAAGTCAAGTTCAAGCATCAAGCTGGTAACTTCAGTACTAAGTGTTCATAATAATATACTCCAGAAAATGATAAACTAGGTCATTTCATCGAGGCCACTATGCAGAGGCCTAAAACTCTTTGCTTGGCCATCGGCACAGTGCTGACTACCTGTTCTTTCTCCAGCATGTCAGAGGCTGTACAAAAGACCATGGCCTGTGCACCTGCTTCCATTGAATCTTGGAGGTTGTTTCTGGCATGACTTTTAAAAATGAAATGCTGTAGTTTAGAGTGGAGTCACAGAGATGAGAGTGTGCTAGACCTGCCCATCCACTTCCTCACTGGTTTCCCTCCTCCCCTCCTTTGATTATTTCAATCCAGCGGCCAGAATGATTCTCTCAAAACAAAAATCAGCCGATGTTTAAAACCTTCCATCAGCTTCCCTTCTCACCCAGAGTAAAACCAGTTTCTGTGCTGTGGCCTGCGACCTGCCCAGAAGGGCCCCACCTTCTGTCCACAGGCCTCTTTGCTGCTTGCCTCTGACCAGCTCCCCTCCTCCTGGCTGGCCTGTTCGCTGGTCTTGGAGCCCTGCTGCCTCAGGGTCTTTGCTCTCCCTAAATGCTCGCTCCCTCATTCTTCTGATCTTACTCAAATACCACCTTCCCAGTAACTGTGGCTTCCCACATCCACAGTTCATGTCCTGCCATCTGCATCATTTTCCTTCACTGGCATCTCTCGTACTACAAATGTCAGCATCTTCCCCCATTCTGTTTTGCTAATTTATTGCATTTATTATCTGCTTCCTCCTCTGGAATACAGGTCTCTAGAGGGCAGCAAGGATGTTTGTTTATATAGTTTGTTTGAATAGTTATTGTCATTCAGTCCCTAAGTCTTGTCTGACTCCTTATGACCCCATGAACTGCAGTACGCCAGCCTTCCTTGTGGTTCATCATCTCCTGGAGTTTGCTTAAACTCATGTCCACTGAGTTAGTAATGCCGTGCAACTGTCTCACCCTCTGTCTCGCTCTTCTCCTCCTGCCCTCAGTGTTTCCCAGCATCAGGGTCTTTTCCATTGAGTCAACTTTTCGCATCAGGTGACCAAAGTATTGGAGCTTCAGCTTTAACATCAGTCCTTCCAATGAATATTCAGGCTTGATTTCCTTTTGGATTGGCTGGTTTAATCTCCTTGCTGTCCAAGGGTCTCTCAAGAGTCTTCTCCAGCACCACAGTCTGAAAGCCTCAATTCTTTAGTGCTCGGCCTGTTTTTACGATCCATCTCTCATATCCATACACGAATACTGGGAAAACAATAGCTTTGACTATAAGAACCTCTGTTGGCAAAGTGATGTCTCTGCTTTAGAATACGCTGGCTAGGTTTGTCATGGTTTTTCTTCTAAGAAACAAATGTCTTTTAATTTTGTGGCTGCATTCACCACCTGCAGTTATTTTAGTGCTCAGAATAGTTTAGAATAGTACCTAGCATGTATTTAGGGACTCAAAAATTAATTTTCTGGATGAATTAATGGAAGACTGGATGGAGCCCTAATTTCATGGGCCATAGGAAGACATTAGCATTGTCTTAACTTTACCTAAGTAACAGAGTATGTCACAGAGACAGGAATATTAATGCTTTGATCCCAGTTGCCTTCTCAGGGGGACTAGAGCTTATCCAGCCGGCTCCTGGCTATGATCTTGTTGTGCTGTCCAGGAAAAGGATTAGAGCTGTGGACTTGAAGAAACCCTGAGGAAGGCAGATTGATTTACATATGAATGACATAAAGTAATTTCTGGTGAAGACAATAGTATGAAGGCAGACATGGAGAGAAGGGCATGGCAGCATCTGAAGGAATTAAGGATATGAGGGGGAAGTTTCCAAAGGAAATTATAAGCAAGATTTGCTTTCTGTTGCATGATATAATTTTTCTTTCAAATTCAATCTCAAAGATACTTTTCAAGGCTTTTGCAATCGGATTTGCAAATACATAGAGGCCTAAATACTTAACACTGCACAAAGGAAAAAGAAACATTCATGATATATGTAATTTTAGTGTACTTAAGATCCTAAAATTTGCTTCAAATGAATAATCTAAAAGAAGCATGAATTAAACCCATAGTTATGTTGCCATGGGTAAATCTCAAAAATATAATGTTGAGTGGAAAAAAAAAGTAAGTTATGGGATATTTATACTATATAGTATGTGCTAAAGTAAAATTTATCCAAAAAGTCAGGGACATAATGGTCATACAGATATAAAATAAATGTGTCAAAGACTTCATTTAACTTATTAATGAGGACAGCAGTAAGAGATTTTAAAAATCAGGTATATAATATGTATAAATATATTAAAATATATATGTGACATATATTTTATCAAAAATGATGAAATAAAATTCACCAGTAGATACAAAACTAGTTACTGTCTCATAGGACAATGACATTAAGTGTTTGAGGTCATTTTTTTCATGAATGGATATTAACTGTATTTGTATTAGACAATTCATTTATATGATTATGGACAAGAGTCACTTGTGTTACTACTAGTTTTTTTCCAACTTAACTCCAACACCTACAGAGTTTTAAAGTAGCCTGGTTAGTCACTAGAAAGACAGTGAAAGGTGTAGACCCGGATAGAACCAGATAATCCCTTGGGGTGGTTTCAATTGCACAAACCTAAGTAACAGAGTATGTCACAGAGACAGGAATATTAATGCTTTGATCCCAGTTGCCTTCTCAGGGGGACTAGAGCTTATCCAGCCGGCTCCTGGCTATGATCTTGTTGTGCTGTCCAGGAAAAGGATTAGAGCTGTGGACTTGAAGAAACCCTGAGGAAGGCAGATTGATTTACATATGAATGACATAAAGTAATTTCTGGTGAAGACAATAGTATGAAGGCAGACATGGAGAGAAGGGCATGGCAGCATCTGAAGGAATTAAGGATATGAGGGGGAAGTTTCCAAAGGAAATTATAAGCAAGATTTGCTTTCTGTTGCATGATATAATTTTTCTTTCAAATTCAATCTCAAAGATACTTTTCAAGGCTTTTGCAATCGGATTTGCAAATACATAGAGGCCTAAATACTTAACACTGCACAAAGGAAAAAGAAACATTCATGATATATGTAATTTTAGTGTACTTAAGATCCTAAAATTTGCTTCAAATGAATAATCTAAAAGAAGCATGAATTAAACCCATAGTTATGTTGCCATGGGTAAATCTCAAAAATATAATGTTGAGTGGAAAAAAAAAGTAAGTTATGGGATATTTATACTATATAGTATGTGCTAAAGTAAAATTTATCCAAAAAGTCAGGGACATAATGGTCATACAGATATAAAATAAATGTGTCAAAGACTTCATTTAACTTATTAATGAGGACAGCAGTAAGAGATTTTAAAAATCAGGTATATAATATGTATAAATATATTAAAATATATATGTGACATATATTTTATCAAAAATGATGAAATAAAATTCACCAGTAGATACAAAACTAGTTACTGTCTCATAGGACAATGACATTAAGTGTTTGAGGTCATTTTTTTCATGAATGGATATTAACTGTATTTGTATTAGACAATTCATTTATATGATTATGGACAAGAGTCACTTGTGTTACTACTAGTTTTTTTCCAACTTAACTCCAACACCTACAGAGTTTTAAAGTAGCCTGGTTAGTCACTAGAAAGACAGTGAAAGGTGTAGACCCGGATAGAACCAGATAATCCCTTGGGGGTGGTTCATTGCACAAAGCCTTCCCAGCCACTCAAGGGAAAGCCATTCATCTCTTAGCACAGTTCCAAGTCTTTATCCGTTTTTCCTGATACATGACACCAGCATTGAAAATACAGATGCATACACAAATGTTGTTCATAGGATTTGTATATGTATATGAAAGTATCAAAAATGGATGGGAAAGCTACAAGCCACAGTAATTTCAGAGTTGCCTGGTTGGAAGGTGGAAAATGTGTATTGGTTTGTATGTTTGGATGGCAAATTGTACATTTCCTTTCTGTTTCTTTAGTACATATAAAATATATACTAAATAGTGAGAATATTCCAAGTGATAGGAATTGCTTGGTTATTTTTTTGTTTTTTTAGTATTTTTAAAATTTCAAAAAATGAGACAAAAATAGGCAATGACTCCTCTGATCGGGTTCAGCCCCTTCATTGTAAAGTTAAGGAAGCAGAAGCCTGCCTGTTTTATAGCATAGCCACATTAGCTGGATAATTTCTGCCTCCGGGTCACGCCCAGTTTCCTCCACTTCTGCCTTCCTCTTTGTTTAAGGAACATTCACTGTTCAGATTCTATTAAGGTATCAGGAAATCGTCAGCAGATGTTCACATTCAGTAAAGCTTTGGTCTATAATTGGCCTCCTGTGCAAATTTGTCAAATTTTTCATCAAGATGAATTAATAAATTATAGTCTAGCTGTTCAGAACCCCCGGAGCTCTTCTTAGGGAGTCCCCTGCCCCACAGTCATGGTCAGTCCTGTGTCTTACTGACCTTTCACGTCAGCAGTCACTGTTAGAAATGACTGCCTGTTGGGGTTTCACTTTCTCAGCTTGTCTGGCCAACATTAGACACAATCAGCATTCATGTCCCCAAATGACTGTAATTTAAAATTAAGCAGCATTTCAGCCACTCAGAACAGTGGCAAAAGGCCACAGCCTGGTGGGCCTCACAGCTTTTACAAACCTGGCAGAGGATAATTAAATGGTTCCTCTGCCAGAAGTGATGCGACGGATCCAGGTGTGAGACTTTTACAGGTCCCTCCCAGCACTTTGTAGGGAGCCCTGAACAGAAGGACAGTCTAGGCAGAAATAGAATATGGGTGCTCTGAACCACAATTCCAGACAAGCGCTTTCCCCTCCCTCGCTTTGGCCCTCACTGTCGTCAGACCTGACTTACACAATAAAGGCATGATCTGTCTCTTTGTGTTCCTGACGAATGGAAGGTGCTGTTGGCAGACATTGAGAAGCTCCTTGTGAAACTGCTTTGGTGAGATTAGGTTTGTATGTTGATGGCAAATTGTACATTTCGGCCTGGTTGGAAGGTGGAAAATGTGTATTGGTTTGTATGTTTGGATGGCAAATTGTTTTTTTTTTAGTACATATAAAATATATACTAAATAGTGAGAATATTCCAAGTGATAGGAATTGCTTGGTTATTTTTGTTTTTAGTATTTTTAAAATTTCAAAAAATGAGACAAAAATAGGCAATGACTCCTCTGATCGGGTTCAGCCCCTTCATTGTAAAGTTAAGGAAGCAGAAGCCTGCCTGTTTTATAGCATAGCCACATTAGCTGGATAATTTCTGCCTCCGGGTCACGCCCAGTTTCCTCCACTTCTGCCTTCCTCTTTGTTTAAGGAACATTCACTGTTCAGATTCTATTAAGGTATCAGGAAATCGTCAGCAGATGTTCACATTCAGTAAAGCTTTGGTCTATAATTGGCCTCCTGTGCAAATTTGTCAAATTTTTCATCAAGATGAATTAATAAATTATAGTCTAGCTGTTCAGAACCCCCGGAGCTCTTCTTAGGGAGTCCCCTGCCCCACAGTCATGGTCAGTCCTGTGTCTTACTGACCTTTCACGTCAGCAGTCACTGTTAGAAATGACTGCCTGTTGGGGTTTCACTTTCTCAGCTTGTCTGGCCAACATTAGACACAATCAGCATTCATGTCCCCAAATGACTGTAATTTAAAATTAAGCAGCATTTCAGCCACTCAGAACAGTGGCAAAAGGCCACAGCCTGGTGGGCCTCACAGCTTTTACAAACCTGGCAGAGGATAATTAAATGGTTCCTCTGCCAGAAGTGATGCGACGGATCCAGGTGTGAGACTTTTACAGGTCCCTCCCAGCACTTTGTAGGGAGCCCTGAACAGAAGGACAGTCTAGGCAGAAATAGAATATGGGTGCTCTGAACCACAATTCCAGACAAGCGCTTTCCCCTCCCTTCCTTTGTCCCTCACTGTGCGTCAGACCTGACTTACACAATAAAAGGCATGATCTGTCTCTTTGTGTTCCTGACGAATGGAAGGTGCTGTTGGCAGACATTGAGAAGCTCCTTGTGAAACTGCTTTGGTGAGCTCATGGAGCAAGGGTGGCACCCTGTGTGATCCTCAAGTCACCTGTCTGAGCCAAAACACCATGCCAACAATGAAAACACTTCCCAGTGGTGGCCTCCTCCACCTGAGAGCCCATCCAGCTGCAAGGATCTTCTCACAAAAGTTCTGTCCCTGCCTACCTGCCTTGCCTCCCAGCCCATAGGGGCCAGACAGTGCTACTCACTCAGAAGTACTGTTACCGCCTTTCCGCCTTGCCATTCTTCTCAAATCCCAGGTCCATGGTCAACAATAATTGTACCTTGTGCATGTGTGTGTGTTGTCTGTCAGTAGGTGGATCTTTCCAGGGAGGAACCAGAATGAGGTAACAAGGAAGGCTCAGTTGGCACTGCCAGCCCTTTTCTAATCTACTGTTTACCTTTGCTCTTGTCTCAAGTGGTATAGGGCTGCCTTCTTGGGCTAAATTCAGCTTTTGCAAGTAAAGAATCTGTGTCATTATGTCATCTGGCTGGATGAGAGAACAAACTGAGCATGTTGTCCATAGACAGTGTCCCATGCCCTTTTTTTTCCAGCTGAGTGACCTTAGGTGGAGCAGGTACTTTGTGGGCAGTGACTGTTCCAGAGTTCAGCTTTCAGAACCAATCATGGTCAGGGTGAATGGCTTCTGTTTCTTCTTAAAGATTGAAACAGAGTGATTGTATTTTGGAATGCATAGCTGGAACTTTGAATTGCAATACAGAGTGATCTAAATTTAAAAAAGCAGCATTTCAGCCACTCAGAACAGTGGCAAAAGGCCACAGCCTGGTGGGCCTCACAGCTTTTACAAACCTGGCAGAGGATAATTAAATGGTTCCTCTGCCAGAAGTGATGACGGATCCAGGTGTGAGACTTTTACAGGTCCCTCCCAGCACTTTGTAGGGAGCCCTGAACAGAAGGACAGTCTAGGCAGAAATAGAATATGGGTGCTCTGAACCACAATTCCAGACAAGCGCTTTCCCCTCCCTTCCTTTGTCCCTCACTGTGCGTCAGACCTGACTTACACAATAAAAGGCATGATCTGTCTCTTTGTGTTCCTGACGAATGGAAGGTGCTGTTGGCAGACATTGAGAAGCTCCTTGTGAAACTGCTTTGGTGAGCTCATGGAGCAAGGGTGGCACCCTGTGTGATCCTCAAGTCACCTGTCTGAGCCAAAACACCATGCCAACAATGAAAACACTTCCCAGTGGTGGCCTCCTCCACCTGAGAGCCCATCCAGCTGCAAGGATCTTCTCACAAAAGTTCTGTCCCTGCCTACCTGCCTTGCCTCCCAGCCCATAGGGGCCAGACAGTGCTACTCACTCAGAAGTACTGTTACCGCCTTTCCGCCTTGCCATTCTTCTCAAATCCCAGGTCCATGGTCAACAATAATTGTACCTTGTGCATGTGTGTGTGTTGTCTGTCAGTAGGTGGATCTTTCCAGGGAGGAACCAGAATGAGGTAACAAGGAAGGCTCAGTTGGCACTGCCAGCCCTTTTCTAATCTACTGTTTACCTTTGCTCTTGTCTCAAGTGGTATAGGGCTGCCTTCTTGGGCTAAATTCAGCTTTTGCAAGTAAAGAATCTGTGTCATTATGTCA